>PVHX01000943.1:0-240692 GCA_004024805.1 Geosciurus inauris
TAGCAGTGGTGAGAGAGGGCATCCCTGTCTAGTTCCTGTTTTCAGAGGGAATGATTCAAAATTTTCTCCATTTAGGATGATGTTGGCCTTGGGTTTAGCATCGATAGCTTTTACAAAGTTGAGGTATGTTCCTTCTATCCCAAGTTTTTCTAGTGTTTTGAGCATAAAAGGGTGTTGTATTTTGTCAAATGCTTTCTCTTCATTGGTTGATAAAATCATATGACTCTTATCTTTAAGTCTATTGATGTGATGTATTACGTTAATTGATTTCCGTATGTTGAACCAAACTTGCATCCCTGGGATGAACCCCACTTGATCATGGTGCACTATTTTTTTGATATGTTTTTGTATGCGATTTGCCAGAATTTCTTTGAGAATTTTTGTGTCTATGTTCATCAGGGATATTGGTCTGAAGTTTTCTTTCTTTGATGTGTCTCTGTCTGGTTTTGGAATCAGGGTGATACTTGCCTCATAGAATGAGTTTGGAAGGGTTCCCTCCATTTCTATTTCATGAAATAGTTTGAGGAGTATTGGTATTATTTCTTCTTTGAAGGTCTTGTAGAACTGAGCTGAGAATCCATATGGACCTGGGCTTTTCTTGGTTGGCAGGCTCTTGATGGCATCTTCTATTTCCTTGCTTGAAATTGATCTGTTTAAGTTGTGTATGTCCTCTTGGTTCAGTTTGGGTAGGTCATATGCCTCTAGAAATTTGTCGGTGTCTTCAGAGTTTTCTATTTTACTGGAGTATAAATTTTCCAAATAGTTTCTAATTATCCTCTGTATTTCAGTAGTGTCTGTCATGATATCTCCTTTTTCATCACGAATTTTAGTAATTTGGGTTTTCTCCCTCCTCCTTTTCGTTAGAGTGGCTAAGGGTTTGTCAATTTTGTTTATTTTTTACAAGAACCAGCTTTTTGTTTTGTCAATTTTTTGAATTGTTTCTTTTGTTTCAATTTCATTGATTTCAGTCCTAATTTTTATTATTTCCTATCTTCTACTTCTTTTGGTGTTAATTTGTTCTTCCTTTTCTAAGGCTTTGAGACAGACTCAATTCATTTATTTGTTGACTTTTACTTCTTATAATGAATGAGTTTAGTGCTGTGAACTTTCCTCTTAGCACTGCCTTCACGGCATCCCAGAGATTTTGATATGTTGTATCAGAGTTTTCATTTGCCTCTAAGAATTTTTTTTATCTCTTCCTTGATGTCTTCTGTTATTCATGCATCATTCAATAGCATATTATTTAGTTTCCAGGTGATGGAGTAGTTTCTGTTTTTCAATCTGTCATTGATTTGTAATTTTATTCCATTGTGGTCAGTTAGGATGCAGGGTAGAATCTCTATTTTTTTCGTATTTGCTAAGACTGGCTTTGTGACATAACATATGATCTATTTTGTAAAATGATCCATGTGTGCTGAGAAAAAAGTGTATTCACTCATTGATGGATGGAACACCCTATATATGTCTGTTAAGTCTAAATTATTGATAGTTTCATTGAGGTCTATGGTTTCTTTATTAAGTTTTTGTTTGGAAGATCTATCCAATGGTGAGAGAGCTGTGTTAAAGTCTCCAAGTATTATTCTGTTGTGGTCTATTTGATTCTTGTATTTGAGAAGGCTTTATTTGATATATGTAAAAGCCCCATTATTTGGGGCATAGATATTTATGATTGTTATGTCTTGTTGATATATGATTCCCTTAAGAAGTATGAAATGACCTTCTTTATCTCTTTTCACCATCTTTGGTTTGAAGTCCACTTTATTTGATTTGAGGATGGAAACTCCTGCTTGTTTGCGGGATCCATGTGAGTGATATATTTTTTTCTCACCCTTTCGCTTTTAGTTTGTGGATGTCTTTTCCTGTAAGATGAGTCTCTTGAAGACAGCATATTGTTGGGTCTTTTTTTTTATCCAGTCTGTTAGTCTATGTCTTTTAATTGGTGCATTTAGGCCATTTACATTCAGGGTTATTATTGAGGTATGATTTGTAATTCTGGTCATTTTGGTTTGTTTTTGGTTTTTACCTTGAGTTGTTTTCTCTTTTGAATGGTCTTTCCTTTAGTGTAGTTCCTCTCTTTGTAAATTTTCATTGTTGGTTTTCATTTCCTCCTCATGGAATATTTTGCCAAGAATGTTGTGTAGTGCAGGTTTTCTTGCTGTAAATTCTTTTAACTTTTGTTTAGCCCAGAAGGTTTTTATTTCATCACCAAATCTGAAGCTCAATTTTGCTGGATATAGGATTCTTGGTTGGCATCCATTGTCTTTCATGGCTTGGAATATGTTATTCCATGGTCTCCTGGCTTTTAGTGTCTGGGTTGAAAGATCTGCTGAGATATGAATTGGTCTTTCCTTATATGTAATCTGGTTCCTCTCTCTTGTGGCCTTTAAAATTCTTATTCTGTATGTTGGGTGTTTTGATTATAATGTGCCTTGGGGTAGATCTGTTGAAATTTTGTATGTTTGGTGTCCTGTAAGCCTCTTGTATTTGATTTTCCACTTCATTTTTCATATTTGGGAAATGTTCTGATATTATTTCATTGAAGAGATTGTGCATTCCTTTGGTTTGAAATTCTGTGCCTTCTTCTATCCCAACAAATCTTAGATTTGTTCTTGATGCTGTCCCATGTTTCTTGTATGTTCTGTTCATGATTTTTTACCATCTTCACTGTATGGCCAAGTTTATTTTCAAGATTGTATATCTTGTCTTTATTATCCGAGGTCTGTCTTCCAGGTGGTCTAGTCTACTGGTGATGCTTTCTATTGAGTTTTTTTTTCGTTTATTGTTTCCTTCAAGTATTTCCGATTGGTTTTATTTCATGATCTCTAGCTCTTTCTTAAAGTAATCTTTTGCTACTTGCAATTGCTCTCTTATCTTTTTGTTAGAATGATCGATAGTTGCCTTTATTTGCTCTACTATTTCTTTCTTGGATTGATCAATTTTTGCCTGTAATTGTTCACTTATGTCATTCTTTAGTTCACTGATCATTTTAATTATGTACATTCTGAATTCTTTCTCTGACATTTCAACAATTGTGCTATCAATGGATTCTGTTACAGTGGTATCCAGATTTATTTGGGGTACTTTCTTCCATTGTTTTTTCATGTTGATTGTGTATCTTCCTTTCTTAAAATACCAATCTGAGGTATTGTGGCTTCTATCCTATAATCTTGTATTGACACTCTAGATTACCTGTATCTCACCTTGACGCTACTTCTGTTCCCCCAGAGTCTCCAGATGGGCACTACTGCCACTAAAGTTGGTGGTGGAGGTAGTGGATGTACCTCTAGAGGGTAGTGGAAGTGGCCTCCCTGGGCTCCTGAGGCAGCCCCTGATGGCTGTTTTGCCCCTCTCTTGCACTCCTGCTGGTGAACAGGAACTCTGGAGTGGAACTGGAGGTGGGCCCAGGTCTCACTTAGGCAGGGTCACAAGCAAGAGAGTCTGTGTGCGACCCTTACAGTGAGTGTGAGCTCCCCTGGGGCTGGAAGCTAGCAGGCTCTGGTCTGCCTTCAACTGGGACCCCTGGCATTCCCTAAGGGTGGTTTTGTGTCTTCTGTCTCGCCTGACCACATGAACTCTGGAGCAGAACTGTGGCGGGCCCAGAGCGTACTTGGGTGGGGCCTCTTCATGCTGGGATCTCTGCAGCCCATTCTTATACCCTGGGTATGCCTTCCTCTGTGGCTAGTGGATAGCAGCTCCTGGTCTCCCATTGGCTGGACACCTGTGTAGTTTCCTGAGGGCGGATCTGAGCCCTCTGTTGCTCCAGCCGGTCCACAGGAACTCTGGAGCGGAACTGGGCAGGAAAAATTTTTGAATCAGTTCTTTGACAATGTCTTCTCCTTTTTCCTCTGTTCTCTGTTTTGTTTTGTCCTATTAGGTCAGATTCTGGAATTCTGGTTTAGTTACCTAAAGTGCTTGAATTTCTTTCTCTTTCTCTTTTGCTTTTTAGTAGGTTTCATCTTTATCCTCCAAAACTCTCATTAAATTATTGTATTTTCTCCTTCTATTCCTATTTTTTTTCTAGTTCTTTCTTGCTTCTTTGTAGTTTCTTCTTTTTGAACCCTATTTTCTTTAATGAACTCTATTTTTCTTCACTTATGGCCCTGAGTGTAATATTTTGATAATAATTTTAAGATTTCTTTCCAAGTTCTGCTTTATCTGCATGTTCTTCTGTTCTTTCTGTTCTGATATTGGTGTTTTCATTTTTTTTTTTTTGTTTATCCTTTCTATTTTATGTTTGATTCTTTTCTCAAGTGTCTAGCGATTTTTCATTGTTCATTCATGAAATAGGTTCTGAATATATGATGGAAGCCTCCACATGTGGGGTTGGGGCAGGAAGGATTATTTTCTGATGGATGCCTATTTAAATCAATTGTGGTTATGCACTTGTAAGGAGGAATGTGATTAATCCATTAAAGTGACAGAGTCCAGAGCTGCTGATGTGGAACGATGCACACTATTTATTGTAGAGGCAGTGGCAGGAGGCGTGTGGGAGTGGATCTCAAAACAGCAGGCAAAGCTTATTCCTACTTTACCACATACCTGTTTGCAAACAGCATGGCTCAGACTTCATCACCCTGTGAGAACACATTCCAACCAACCAGGACCTCAGAACATGATGCTCCCAACCTTGGTGATGCATCTGGGTGTGGCTTGACCCCAGGAACACAGCTTCCCTCAGCGGGTCAATTGTCATTTCTGTCTGGTCACATTGTCTCACTCTGTAGGAGGCCAGCCTCCCACCTGGAAAAGTGCTGTGAGGCTTCTGGGCCTCTGAGGTCAGGCCCCAGTAGTCACGGGACCTGGTAGAGGAAGGCAGGTGTGTTCCTAATTGTCTCTTCCAGGGCTCACCTGTGCAGGCCTCACTAGCTTTCCCAGGATCTTCTTTCCTGATAGTGGCTGCTGGTACAGATGCTCATTTTTCCTTCGCTGATCTGGTGAGTCCCTGCCTAATGGCCTCCAAGTGGACAATGTGTCCAGTACAATAGCTCCACATCAGTTCATTCCTCTGGCGCTGGCAGAGGGAGTCATTTGCTTAACGTTTTGTAACAAAAAGCCCATTCGAAGAGTTTTCCCAAAATACACTGTCGACTCCTGAGGTCAATGCCAGTCGCTATCTCTTTCAAGACAAAAACTGCTTCTATCAAAGATTTAACCATCAAGGTTAAAAATCAACCATGGATCCAGAATTTCAGTTAGACATTTATTTATATACATACATTTAGATATAGAAAGCCTGCGCAAACATATTAAGAAGAGAGGTTATTTCAGAATTGTGAGATGGAGAGTGATTTTTCTTTATTCTCTTTTGGCCTATCTGCTTTTTCTATAATAAAAATGCATTTTATTTATAAAAAAATTAAAGTTAGAAAAAAAAAGATGCTGAAGCACATTGTTCATGTTCCTTGGACCAGATTCTTAATAAAGAGGCTAAGTGCATTGGGAATGGGGACTGCCTCTCATTGGCCACGTGCCCTGAGAGAATCCATCACTCTTTCCATTTCCCCAGCATTCATCTTTGTGGCTGATTTCAGTCCCTTATCATGTCCCAGCAAACGCAAATGCATTTTCCAAGACTTGCATAAGCAAACATTTATTCTAAAGTCGGTAGGAAAAGGGCCACTGAGATAGAAGTGCTGCTCTCCGCCGGTCCCCAAGCCTGCCTCCCTATTGGTGGCCACCAAGCCCGAAGGCAAGGACCAACTCCAGAGAAGCCCAGGTCCAGGCAGGCTCCAGGCTGGGTACCTCAAGGAGGCAAAGCAAAGGTGGCTGGTGTACTGGGAACAGGAGTCAGGCGTGACTCGAGGGAGTCTGGAGGCAGAGAGGCCTGTGAAAGGGCTTGCAGGACCTGGGGCATCAGAGACAGACAGAGCCCAGGTGGCCTCCATCTAATTGATAGCTGGGGGCTTTAGCAGTAAGAACCAAGGACGAGGCTAAAGGTGATCAGATGCTCATGTTGGGCTCCCATCTCCAAGGCCCTTTGTGGTGACTCTGGAAGGTGCAGCCTGGCTCTGTCACCCTGTGCCTCAGGACCTTTGAACCCTGGAGTCTCACTCCTGCAGGGTAATTAAAGGCAGCTTCCCAGGCCCATGCTAGTTTCCAGAGAGGGCCAGAGAGTCTCAGCCTGCCAACTTCTGCTCCCCTTGGCTCTGTGTGAGATGGGCAGAGCCTGGGTCTGTGGAATCCACACAAGACTACATCTGCCAGCTACTTCACCTTGGGCTTATCAAACGGTCCAACCTGGCCTCAGGCCATTGCTGATCTATTTCCCATCCTGCTTGTGTGAGCTCCGTTTGGGGCTCAAGTGTAGGAGTTTTGTGAATCCTTGTTAATTCCCCTTGTGCTGGTCCAGTCCATCTGTTGTTCCATACATTTTGGATCCCATATAAGAGGGATGACAGTGGCGTGGGTGGAACAGATGAGATATCCAGCAGCAGGGATTGTCTTAGTTCACTTTCTTCCTATACCTGCATGCTGCAGGCTAGGTAAAATGTGTGAAGAAGTTTATTTAGGTCATGGTTCCAGAACCGGGGATGTCAAAGAGCACGGCGCTGGCATCTGGTGAGGCCTCATGCTGCAGCATAGCATGGTGGAAGGCATCACTTGGTGGGACAGAAAAAGTGTGCTAGCTTAGGCCTCTCTTTTCTCTTCTTAGAAAGCCACCAATGCCACCATGGGGACCCCACCTTCATGACCTTATCTATTCCTATTACATCCTATGCTAGTCAGTTTTATGTTGCTATGATACAATGCCTGAGAAAATAAACTTATAGGAGTAAAGATTTATTTTGACTCATGGTTTCAGAGGTTTCATCAGTCCATGGTCACTTTCATCCATTGTTGCTGGGCCTGTGGTAAAGTAGTATGTTGTGACTGAAGGGCGTGGAGGGAGAGGGCTCCAGCTTCATGGTGGCCAGGAGGAAGAGAGGGAGAGGAAGGAACCAGGGTCCCAATATAGCTGACACACACTCAGTGACCTACTTCTTGCCACTAGGCCTCACTTCTTATAATTTCCATCACCGTCCAATGGAACCACCAGCTGGGGACCAAGCTTTCAACACAAGAGCCTTTGGGGTCTATTCTAGGTCCAGACTATAACACCTCCCAAGACCCCACTTCCAAATACAGTTAACATATAAACTTGGAGATTAAATTTATAACAGTGAGCTTCTGGGGGACATATTCAAACCATCACAGTGATCCTAGGAGCTAGATGGAGACTGTCTCCTTGGAACAAGACCCCAGCACAACCTGGGGAGGGGGATTCAATGTCCAGATGGAGCTCAGTGTGCTTCCAGTTGGGCCCGGGGCCTGGGGTGCAGGGAAATCACAAGCCTTGCTGGGGGCATGAACATGGGCAGGACTTTAAGGCAGAGTCTGGTCCTACAGGCTGCTTGGTAGGGTGGTAATTATGGGAAGGGAATTATCTAGGAAGGGAGGCTCATCCAAGGGCTTGAAGTCTGTCTGATTTAGGAGTCTCTGAGGATTCTTGTGCCTGAAGATTAAGGCATTAAGAGCGATTTCAATCTCTACTTCATGGGTGGGAAGAGGCCTTCCAACTCTGTGGATCAGACAGAACATGGCTGTTTAATAGACACCTTATGTCGTGCCAAGTGCTGTTCTGAGGGCTTCCTACACATTAACTCATGCAACCACACACCAAGCACATGGAAGAGGGAATGTCAGCATTTTCATTTAACAAATGAAGAAACAAGTACAGAGATGTCAAACAAAATAATTTCAAAGTGACTACAGACAAAAAAGTCAGACACATCACGTTCCTTGGGGTACCTCCCACTTTCTCCTCTCTGTCAGACCCGGGACTCAGGATGCAGGAATGGAACCACCTTGGTAGGATGCTCCAAATCCCCCCTATGCACCTACCACTCCCTTGCCTGCCGACATTTCCTTCTGCAAACACCTAGTCCCTTTACCTGGTGATGATCTCTACTGGAGCATGCCTGGCCAGAGGGGAGGGCTTCCAGGGAGTTAAACCCCCGGGGAAACCTCAACCAGCCCCTGGATTCTATTAGCAGGTAAATGCACAGCTTCTTGGTCCTCAGGTGTGACCACTCTGAGCATGCACTACACAGGCTCCCAGGGGCTCTCTGCGGAACTGAGTCCCAGTTGCCAGAATCCTGCACTGGTCTTCTTCCCGTTCTTGTGTTACTCCCCACTTTTTCACCTGGAACGGCACTCATATAAACTACTCATGCTCAATTCCTTGTCTGGGGGTCTGGTTCTGGGGGAACCTAGCCCAGCCCCCTAGGAGCCTGGTCCAGCAGGATTTCTTGGGCCACGCCCACCACAACAGGCCTCTTTCTTTCCAAGAGCATTTCTGGGAGTTGGAGGAGACACGATTCCTGAGTTGAAAGGAACAAGGAGACATTATGCTGTCAGAGAGAGCTGCTGCTTTAGTCCTCAAAGGCGGGGCAGAAGCGTCCTCTTCCTCTCTGCCTCTCAGGAATACCGGTTCACAGCCGACTGAGGTGGTCCATGAAAGGTGTGTAAAGATGAGGGCGGAAAAGGTTTGTTCTGCCGGTCAGCACTTTGGAAGAGGCCTGCTGCCTGTCTAATTTGACTGGGAGCTCAGAGTGACAAAGCCCAAAGGAAACGGGAGTCAGTTTTCCTCTTCTGATTTTAGCTGGAGCTGTGAATAATAAAGAAGGAATCAGACTTGGAATTGGGTTTGCTTAATTACTCCGAGCCTCAGTTTTTCTCATCTTAAAAGTGGGAATAGTGGCCCACTTGAGAGCGCTGTGGGATGTAAATACAGGGAGGTGTCTGGTGTGCAGAACAGGCATTTGGTGGGTTTGAGCTGGTTAAACAAGGTTTTCGGCTTATCGTGGAAATAGCCAGGGGACATTATTATTATATATTATATATCACATATTATATATTATAGCTGGGGTGGGATGGGTTTGAGGAAGGCTGTAAATCTAAGGTCACCATTCTTGGAAAGCTCTGTGACTGGTCAGATTTCTCTGCACTTTGATGCCACTCATAGATCCCTTACACTTCAGGGTGTTCAGTGAAATTGTCACTTGCAAGACCAAACCAAGAGTGTGTGTGTGTGTGTGTGTGTGTGTGTGTGCATGTGCACTCATGTGGGCACCTGGCCCTGAGTCTCCACCCATGGACTATCTGATTCCCTAACCTCCCTTATCCCTCTTGTCCCCCATGGGGTCCCTGGTGGCCCACACATTCTTCTCAATGTCCGTAGAGTTTTCTTCTGTGAAGTCTTTGGGTTTAAGTGATACTGGACCCCTCATGTGTGGTGCTGTAGTTTGGATCATAAGTGTTCCTATATGTTAAAGCCTTATCTCCAGCTTGGTGCGATAGAGTTGGTGAAATGGAAATATTGACATTACTGATCCTGTGAGCATTAAGAGGTGGGGCCCCGTGGGAGTCTTTAGGTCACTGGAGGTATGCTCTCAAAGGCGATTATGTACCTCTATCTCTTCTCTCTTTTGTTTGCTTCCTGGCCAGGAGGTGAATGGCTTTGTTCCAACGCATACTCCCCACCTCGTCACAGGCTCAAAAGCAATGGGACCAACCGACCATGAGCTGAAACCCCCAAAGCTTCTAGTAACGGAGAGCTGACTAACAGGCCTGGTCATCTGGCTCCTCTGCTCATGGCTTCTGATTGCTGGGGAAAAGCCCATCTTGTACTCATAGTAGGAGGGAAGGCTCTCACAGCTCTCAGCTTCTTGGGGTGTCCCTTATGTTCCAACATTTCTGTTAAACTTGAACTTGTAGTACCAAATTAGCCCTTTTCTTCCTAAAGTTGGAGAAATCCATCTAGAGTTGGGTCCGAGGGCAGTCTGTATAAGACTATATCAGACCTAAAATGTCCTATGATACCCTCTTCCAAATGTAACTAGGGAGCTAAATTTTCAATGAGTTCCTATGTAAATGAAAACTATGCATCCATTTGGATATGCAGATGGTCTGTAACTTACAATGGTTGACTTATGACTTTTTGATTTTATGATGCTGTAAGAATATTAGCCCTTCAGTAGAAACTAGACTTTGATTCTTGATCTTTCCCCAGACTGGCAATATGCAGGATGATGCTCTCTTGTGAAGTGAGCCGTGGCAGCTGTCACAGCTCCTAGTCAGCCATGAGATGTCCTGCATACGGTGGCTAAGCTAGGATATGCGATAGGTGAGGTGTGTTCAATGCATTTTCATCTTATAATATTTTCAATTTAGGATGAGTTTATCTAGATGTAATCCCATTGTAAGTCAAGGAACATTTTTATGTATTTCTAGGTCTGCTCACTATCTACTCCTTGAACTCCTGCATAGACCAAAGCCCCAGTAAATGTGGGTACTTTGTCCTAAGACCCCCAGTGCTGAACCTAGGAGCCTGAGCTTGTAGACCACAAGGATTTTTGCCTTATGAATTCCAGTTGGGTTTGGCCAATGAGGGACACCAGTGGGAGATCCCAGGAAAAAGATGGGGGAGGACAGACTATTTTCTAATCTCTCTCCTTGTGGGATTGCCATGAACTGGCTGATACCCTTGACATAAAACCACACTTCTTTCTGACTCCACATTCCTGGATCTGGCCCTTCCTCTCTTTCCTACCAGGTTAGGGTCCCCCAGCATCCTTTGAGGTTACCCCATACCTCACCTGCCGCTTCATACATAGTGCTTTATAAATTCTTCTCACCCAGGCTGAATATACCACCTGAGTTCTGTTGAGACCCTATTGGTACACAGAGCCCTGGCATTTTTACTGATGGAGAATCTTCATTAAGAGGCTCAACTTTGAGTCCCAGTGAGGACAATGTTTCTTCCAGAATATTCTGGGCAAAGAGATCATGACTGTTTTAGTCAGCTTTTTCGCTGCTATGACTAAAGAATCTTAACAGAACAATTAGAGGAGGAGTTATTTAAAGTTTATTAGAAGGCTCATGGTTCCAGAGGTCTTAGTCCATAGAAGGCTGGCTCCATTCCTTGGGGCTCAAGGTGAGGCTGAACATCCTGGCGGAGTGTGTGGCAGAGGGAAGCAGCTCACATGAGATCAGGAAAGAGGGAGAGAGAGAGAGAGAGAGAGAGAGAGAGAGAGACTCCACTTACCAGATACAAATATATACCCAAAGCCACACCCCAATTCCCACCCCCTCCAACCACACCCTACAACTTCAATTAATCACATCAGGGATTAATTCACTGATTGGGTTAAGACTCTTACAACCCAATCTTTCCTCCTGTGAACCCTGCTGCATTTTCTCACATGTGAGCTTTTGGGGGACACCTCACATCCAAACCATAACAACGACTCCTGTGCCCCAACACCTGTGATAGCCAGAAAAGTTAATGAGTTAATGAGATTACATCTTTGTCACAACCATTCAAGCCCTTTGAAAAATGGCACTATTATTTTTTTTCCTTATTTGTACTTTCTTCTTCATAGATGTCAGTTTTGGAAAAGGGAATATCTTGAGCCCCAGAACCAAGGAATAAGGATGTACTTTTTGGCATTTTTTTAACACGTAGCAAAATGAAGAGCTCTCTGTTAGAATTTTCAGTCGATTTTATTTTATTTCTTGTATGTCTGTATGAAAAGCTCTTTTTTCAAGACTTTTTTTTTCTTTTTTAAACCAGAATTGCTGTGAGTTATCCCAAGGGCCTGGAATCTGGCCCGAGGATGCTTGTGAAATTGCTATAATTCTTTTTAAATCGTAACTTTTCTTTTAAGAAATCAATAAGCCTATTGTGATACCTTGACTAGATATTAGATTAGCTTTTCTTTAATAAATATTAGCTTTTACTTCAGAACACCTTAGAATGATATTTTGAGGTTTTGAAGGATGTGAACTTTGATGGCCTTCATTCTGAAGTTCCTGCAATGTGCTGCTCAGTTTCTTGCAGGCAGATAAAGATTTAAAGCACATAGTGGGTGCTCAATAAATGTTTGTAGAGTGAATAAGTGCAGCTATGCTGGTCACCTTCTGTTCTCCTCTTCATGGTGAATAGGCACCTTCTACAACTGTATGGAATTTCCCCAGTGCCCAAGACAGCAGTCTCCAGCCAAAACTGGGATTTTTGTACTTATTATTGAGAACAGTCACTCACATTCAGCAGCTGGTGGCCACCTCTGTCCTTTCCTCTCTTTTCCTTCATGTGAAACTGCAGGAACCCAGTTTAGTGGTTTGCTGACAGATGGATCCCAGGCACCTTCTGAAGACTTGTATCTGGCCAGGATGTGTCTGTTCTGGTAGCAGCATCCTTCCCTGATCTACTCCCTACTGCTTTGGGAACATCCCAAACAGCTGTGGAATGTGCCTGCTCACGACGGGAGCAGGGTGGAAGACAACTGGCATTATTCATTCCAACAGATATTTATTGAGCACCTACTATGTGCCAGATGCTATTCTAGGGCTACAGCAGTGGACATACCAAACTCTTTGCTCACATGAAGCTCATGATATGGTGGCCCTCTCTGCTTGGAAGGTTTATAGTTTGATCCTCCAGTAGCCCTGGGGAGGTAAGTGTGAAGCCTTCATACTCAGCCCGAGAGATGGACAAGTTGTCACCAGTAACAGCTCTGGTTTAGTGTCCTGGTCCACCTTCAAGTTGCACCCTTCCCATGGAGCCAGGCCCCTCCCTGTGTCCATGTTGGGGAAGCAGTGGGACATGGGCCACTGCTCCCTGGTGAGAGGGGACAGGTTGACCAAGCTCCATGGTGATTTTCACTCCTACGCTCTGGCATCTGCAGAAGCGCTTGGCCCTAATCAGCAGCTTGTACTCTATCCCTAAACTAGTCTTGGGTAGCAAGAAAATAATGGGAAGGTCCCAGGTGCCCCCATAGCTCTGTCCCTGACAACTGAGTGACTCCAGGCCATTGCTTCTCTTCCTCCTCTTTACTGTGGGCATAATGCCCATGCAGAGCTTTTGCAACCCATCATAAACCAGCATATGTGAAAGCACAGAGCTCATGGCCTGGCCAATATAGTTGCTCAATAAATGTTAGTTGATTTTGAATCTGAAAAATTGAGGCACAGGCAGTGAGCCCAACTCCTGAGACTGCAGACTTCATTTGGCTCATTGATTTGCCTTTAAGCCATTGATTTTATATGCCAGGGCACACAGGATGGTGCAGGGAAGCTGATGCAGCCAGCCTGTTTTCTCAGATGTGGATGTGATCTGTGATTGAAATTAAGAGTATTTCCATAAGGGGCATCTGAAAGCTCTGTGTATGACGGCTTAGCACACACACTTGTGGATTGTGTTGCTGTGCTGACCACGTAGGGCTTGAGTGCCAGGCAATCCCTTCCTCCTCTATTTTCAGGCCAACAGGAGTCTTGGGGAAGCACCGAAGTTGCTTTAGAGAGCCAGAGGGATCAAGCACTGCCTTACCTATCTCTGCTGCCTCTGCCATGCTTACAATGACAGCCTGATGCTCTCAGTGCACAGGGAACTCTGTGCCTTCAAAGACAACGGCACAGGACAGTTCAGAGAAACCTCCGCTCCTGGTAACTTCTTAGATGTTAGGACGGATGGCAGTACCAGTGCCCATCAGACCCCCTGCCAAAGCAGTGGGCTTCATTGTCTTGATGCCAGGAACAGGGTCACCCTTGAGGATGCTGGGTCACCCTCGAGGAGCCCAAGGAATGGTTTCTTTGAAGAAAAATCTGCCCTCTCTTTCCTACAGAGGGAAAAATAGGCCTAGCCATGCAGTGCCCCTGGCAGGCCTGAAGGAGGAGAGGGGGGAGCCTGGGAGCAAGTACAAGGATAGTGTCCCCCCAAAAAGGGGCCAAGGCTGGAGACAAGTGTCCCAAATGAGCCATCAAGGAAGTGTACTGGAGGAGGGTGTTAGGAGCAGAGTCGGGAGCGAAGAAGAGTGGGCTGGGATACTGGGTGGGGGTTCTGCACAGTCTCAGCTCCTGCCAACCTGGGGCATAAGGCCAGGCAAAGGTCCAGCCACTAACCTGAATATGAGTCAGAGTGGGTATGGTGGCCACATGGTTTGGGTGGGGGGAGACCCAGCCATCTCTTGGTGGAGATGAGGATTCATCCTGGAGATGTGGCTGCTCATATGACCCTGATGGACGGGACAGCAGGAGGCAAATACCTGACCCATGAACATGAACAGGAGGCTGAAGGTCCCAGCAAGGACTTGGGCAGCTCAGGAAGCTCAGGGGCCCTTTCTCTGGTCCCACCCAGCATTCTGTTTGTTCCAGCTCCTGGGCAGATCCCTCGCCTCTCATCTCAGGCTGTCAAAATGTGAACCCAAATGATTGATGTCTCATGCCGGCTCGTGGCCAGGCAGTGTGTTCTGAGGTCTCTGATACCCACAAGGTTGGTGGGTTTGGGCAAGTTTAAGTCCAGCTGCTGGTAGACTTATCATTTGTCTTCCAGATTGTAGCTGTGGCAAGGTAAAAATTCCCTCCTTTGGTCCCTGAAGGACCCAGCGGGAGGTCCCCTCCTCACTTAGCCTGAGAAGTGAAGCAATTACCCGGATTGTTCAGGCAAATATTGCACAATAGGACCACTGAGATGGAGAAAAAGAAAGCAACACCTTCTTTTCGAAAATCCTCCCTTCTCTATTTCAGAACCCATTGTGTTAAAGTTACTTTAGGCTCAGTTGGGGTCTCCTTGTGCTCCCCCAGGATTCACACCAGCCCCAGCCTTCCCACCCCTCCCAGGGTGATTGTAGCATTGAGTTAAAATTGAACAGATTAGTAAAGATTTCCATCTTTGTGCTGTACAATAAACAGCATGGGGAAGAATGCAGGAAAGGATTACTGGATAAAAGCCCTAATCAATCCAATCAGAAGAGAAGGAGTCTCTCTCCTATGACCGAGCACAGGGCTGTCAGCAAACATCCAGGAGAGAGGAGCAGCTGTGCTGTGGACCGCTCTGTTGTACACCTCTGAGGCACCCCTGCAGGACCCGAGTGTCCTGTCAGTGCCTGCCTCTCCCTTTACTGATCATTGATGAAGTCTAATGACCTGTCCCCAACAGACTCTGAGTCCATGCTGACTGGCCAAGTCCTGGAGGAGTCCCATCAGTTGTGGGGCCTAGATGTCAAGGCTATCTTCCTGGCCTGGTGTGTAGCACATGCCCTCAACCCAGGGTGCTGCACCTTCCTGGGCCCTGGGTGCCTGGTAGGTCCACCTGGCCTCTGCCTTCGGTCTTGGTAGCATTGTTTGCATGTCACAATGTGTCCAGAATGGTGTTTAGCACAAAGTCACTTTCTTTTTTGGATGATGAGAGGCGATGCAGGATTAGGGGACTACTTTTTGCTCATGCCAAGCCCCTGCACAGGTAGTGATCATCTCCTGATCAGGAGGCAGAATTCTGGGCTTCAAAATCCATTCTGAGTCCACAGAATCCCGGGCTGATGGCAGCATCGCTACCTCTGAATTCAGCTGCTTGGGGGGTTCTCACCCAGGCGGGGTGCGGTGGGATGGGCGTAGGCCGACATGGCAGGCCGGCAGCAGGCAGTTATCCGAGTCTAGAGACGGTGGTGGGCAGGAGGGGGCACACAGCATGCTCTGCCAGCCTGTCATCAAAGCGTAACCCTGTGGATCATAATCAGGACTTGCGTCAGTTTCAGCAATTCCACAATCCTGAGTGTGCCAGTGTTTACCCATGTCACATCCTCAGGACACGGAGGAGTCATCCTAGCCTCCTTCCTGCTTTTTAACTTGACAGACTGCGTTGGTTGGATTTATTTCCAGTCATCCTCTTGTCTGCTAATTCAGGAGGTGTCCATTTTCTAGTACTGAAATACAAATCCCTTTACTAGTGTGATCAGATTTAACTCAATATAACGATCACTAGCTCAATGCTGGCGTTTCATCTCTCTACCCCATGAGATCTCCTAGGAAATTGATCTGAAAGCATGTTGTGTCTTCGAGGTTGGAAGCTCAGCCTGCACACAGGGTGTGACTTCCCGGAGAAACCTCCCCACCCCCAATGACATGACCCGCAGAATACACAAATAGGCAGGCTGCCAAGCCAGGTCGGCACGGGAGGCTGTGTGTAGAAGAGGTTGATGGCTTTCTGCCGGAACTTGCCCCACCTGAAACCCCTCTCCTTGTGCTTTTGGACTTTCAATTTCCATTCCAGGTTCTGGTCTCCAGTTCTTGCCTTCACACCTGTTCTGGGACCTGCACTTTGGTGGTTCCTCTTATTTCCAGGCTCTTTTTGTGCTTCAAAATTTAGCTTTTCTTTGTTATCAGCTTTATACACTCTCCTGGCTTTGATGTTCTCTGGAGTCTCAGGCAAGAAACTGCATCTTCCTTTTGCTCTCACTACAAGGTAAAAACTGCTCAAATGTTTCCCAATAGAGCTGACAGTAGTCTGTGCGATGACCTCTCTACTGGCTCTTCCAGGCCACCACAGTGGTGGAAACAGCTTAAGTTTATATGTTGACCAAGCCTGACTTTGTCAAATGATACCTTCGTATTATCTTGGCTACTAGGCACAGTATCCTGCCTGCTGTGGGCCCTTGACTCATGATTTCACTGTTAACTCTGGGGAGAAATGGAGCTAGAAAGGGTGGATCTTTGGTTTTCTTTACCAGATGTTATGGACATCTGTCTTTGTCTACCCAGCATTCTTTCCCCGCTTCTTGTGGTTATCTTGAGATAACCACATTGCCTTCTGTTTCAATGATCCACAGATAATTGAAATGAACTGAGTGACTTAAAGCAACCATTTAATAATGATCTTTTATGATTCCATGGATTTGTTGGGCTCAGCAGGGTGGTTCTTCTACTCCTCCTGCATCTGCTGGGCTGCAGGCACCTGGGGTGTGGCTGAGCTGGAGTGTCCAAGGTGCTCACTCATGTGCATAGCACCTGGTCCTGGCCGATAGCTGGTAGCTCAGCTGTGGCTCTTGACCCACTCAGCCTACTCAGTTCTTATCCATGTGGCCTTGCCATGTGCTTAGGCTTCTTGGAGTGTGGTGACTGAGTTGTAGGAGGAAGCATTCCAAGAGCCTGAAGCAGAAGTTGCAGATTCCTTAATCCAAGCTTTGGCCACAGAGGAGCTCCACATTTGCTGCCTTCTACTAGCCAAAGTAAGTCACAGCCAGCCCAGGTTCAAGAAGAGGAGGAACATACTCTATCTTTCAAAACACAGCCTATCTAAGAATTCTTGGCCCTTTTTATTCTACTGGGTTAGTCTGTTTTGTGGTGCTGTCACAGAATACCTGAGACTGGGTAATTTATAAAGAATGGAGATTTATTTCTTATAGTTTTGGAATATAGGAAACCCAAGGTCAAGGTTCCTGCTATTGGTGAGAGACTTCTTCCTGGGTCATCCTGTGGTGGGAGCAGAGGACAAGGGAGAATACACAAGAGAGAGAAAATGGAAGGGGGGAAGACTCATCCTTTCATCAGGAACCCACTCCCACAATATCTAACCACCTTCTGCAATAACACCATTAGTCCAATCATGTGTGCAGAGCCTCCTGACCTAATTCCCTCCTAAAGGTCTCACTTCTCAACACTGTTTAATTGGGGAGCAAGTTTCTAACACGTGGAATTCGAGGGGCACATTGAAACCACAGTATCTAACACATATAACTTTGGAAAACTGTTGGGAGGGGGCTTCCAGGCTGAGCTCAAGCACACTGGTCATAGAGATGAACAACTGGCCCAGATCTGGACCATCACATTTTCTGTCCTTACTTCTATTTCCATAAACCTCCCACTGACTGTTGGTCCAAGAATAAGCCCCATGACTGAAGTGCAATCTCTTAGACTCCCTCCTTAGGATTTAATATGTCGTGACAGGGGACACAGGCTCCCTACTTTATTGGAGATGGGTAGGTAGCAGGATGACTTGAGCCTAAAGCTGCTGTAGCCAGAGAGTCCTGTAGGCCATCATCACAGAAGCTCATCTGCCTTAGGAAATAGTGATGCACAAGAAACAGGGAGGGAGGCATGCAGGGAAGAAGAGAGGTTGAGAGGATGGTATGAGGAGGAGGATAAAAATAATGACCATGGTAAGATCACTGGTTGAGGTGTGGAGTCCCTATATTTCCCGTTAGATCAGCTAACACAACCCCTACTTTGCTAAATTTAGTTTAAATTAGTTTCTGTCATCTGTGATCAGAAACATTCTGGCCAGGAGAAAGCTGTTCATTAGGGTTTGGTTTCCCATCTAGAAAATAGCAATGATAGTAGCACCTCTTATAGTTCAGGGCCAGGGCCAGAGGCCTTACATACTTTTCTTCACGTTATGCTTACAGGAACCCTAGGGGGTGGGCACTATTGTATCCCTTTTATGGAAAAGGAAACTAACACTCAGGGAAGTTCAGGCCCTGTTCAAAACTAAGACAATCTGTAAATGGTGTAGCCCTGCTCCAGCTTTTTTTTGAACTACACTCCATCCATGACTCGTGTTCCCCAAGCAGGGCACAGAGATCAGCCAGACAAAGCCTGGCTAGAGAGAGGATTGGCACGACCTTTAGGGACAAATGTGCTAATAACATTAGGCCTTTGTGAGAGAAGGGAATCCCTTGATCCCTCAAAATTCTCCTTCTTTGGAGCATCTTCCTAGAATCATGAACTAATGGGCTATAGTTAAGCAGCAACAGGCCACAGGCAATCCTTACATTTTGGCAATTGCTCCATTTCAAATGGAGCTTCTGGTTTTAAGTAGAGAAGAAGAGGAAAGGGAATAAGTGGAATAAGTGCAGGTCCTGGGCTTCAGCTTTGGGGCCATTCAAGGTTCTCTCCAGGCTCCCAGGTTCCTGCTGTGTTCTCCTCTCCTGTGAGACTGACTTTCCCTCGCCTGTTTGCAGGCCACTCGTGAGATCAGCAAGGTGCATGACTAATGAGGCAGTAAGTGTGGCCGAGTGGACGAGGGCAGCCTTGTGATTAGACAGTTTGCCAAATACAAAAACAACTCCTCCACCCCCATCCTGAGCGTTTATCTCAATACCTGTTAGCCACGGGAGTTAGTTCAAGGCCAAGACGCCACAGCTGGCAAGTGTCTGCGTAGGAGACATGTGCATTTCACTAATATTTACTGAGCATCTACGATGTACCAGACTTGACTAATAGCAAACCATTGGTGCCACTTTGCATATCACAGTTGATATAAAATCTCATCTCTAGACTGCCTGCTCTTTGGCCCTAGGCAAGAATTATGCAGAATTCAATTTGCTTCCTGATGGAAATGGACTCGAAGCCCTAGTGAAATAAATAGTAAGCACATACCTGATGAATCCAACGCCTCTCTTTCCCTAACTCCTGGCTCTGCCTCGGGCCTGGCTTGGGATGCACAGGTTGTAAATGATACCTGCCTGACCTGAGACCCTGGAGATACGATGGCATCCCTGAAACTCCTCTGATGGAGGAGCCCCCTCCCCAGCACTGAATAGATTGCCATAACTGCTCCCCACCTCCCCTGGCTTCCATTCTAGGCCCAGGTTTGGACATCGTCTCTCTCACTTCAGATTCTTTCAATGACTTCCATAATAACCCCCTGGGTTCCCTCCCCTGGAACCTAGAAAAGCTCTTACTCCCCAAGAGAAGTTAAAATCGAGTTCTCATGAGACTTATCAGTGGTAAATGACCGGTTATCTTCTCTCCATCTGGGTGACAGGAGTGGGGACCGACCATCTCTTAAGGGCTGGCCAGGGAGGGGCAGGGATCTTGATTGGCAACCTGGAAAAGGTACTTTTAGACCTACTCTGCCCTTACCTCTGGGTGGCCATGGATGTCCACACCTACTGTGCAGTCTCCACCGCCAGCCATTACCAGGCCCAGTGCTCTCGGGCTCACACATGAGTGCCAGCAGATAAACCTGTCAGCTCTTAGACCACCAGTCCTTCTGCCCAACAACTTCTGACTGGATCCCGTTCCCCAAAAGAACAGATCTCCCACACCATCCCTGTTGCCCCTCTTATCCAAAGAGATTTGGATCCTGGGATTCTTGAGGAACCTGTGGGCCTACTTGGCTAGACTCTGGTTGGGTCCCTTCCTGTACCTTGTAGTACACACTTAGCAGAGTGAAGTAGCCTCTGGAATGTCTGCTGGGGCTGCCACAGACTGGGTCACTTAAACAATAGAAATTTATATCCTCATAGTTCTGAAGGCTTGAAGTCAAGATCAAGGTCAAGTTTGCTTATTGGTAGAGTTTCTTTTCCTGGCTTGCAGAGGAAGCCTTCTACCTGTGTCTTCACATGACCATTTCCTTGTATGCACATAAGGAAAGAGAGAAAGAGTGAGAACCCTGGTGTCTCTTCTTCTTATAAGGACCCCAATCCTATCAGAACATCATTTATAATATCATTTATATAATATTTATAATATCATGTATCCTTAATGACCCCCTTAAAGGCCCTGTGTCCAAATACAGTCACATTGGTGGTTAGGGATTCAACATATGAATTTGGAAGAGACACAATTCAGTCAATAATAATCTCCTACCCTAGGATGAACCCAAACACTATCCAGAACTCTAGAGGCTACAACTCACCCTTCCCATCCCATCCCCTTTGGACCAGAATCCTTAGACCAAGACTTAACTTGAACTTGCCTCCATGGTATCCCAGTCATCCTAAAAGACATAGTCCTGACTCAGAAGTTTTCCCTGAGCCCTGAAAAGCTAGGCAGATCTACTTAGTTCTTCGGTCCTGTTCTACCACCCTCCAGCACACCCCACCTGCTCTGAGCCAGCGCTGGTCCCCGTGCCAGTCAGAAAGGTGGATCAGATGCCAGGAGCCTCCTCTGTTTGCCTCCTCCTCCCCTGGCACTTCTGCTTGGAAGTCCTTGTCTCCTGGGGTGGAGTAGGGAGAGCTGGGAGGTATGGATCTACAGTGAAGGGCAGGAGGGCTTGGGTCCAGGGGAGAGAACATGCCAAATGTGACTATGTTGAGCAGGAAGCATGTGGGTGGATGCTCCAGGGGGCAAAGAAGGTCAAGGGGAGGTTCAGAGCAGCTGCCTAAAGATGCTTTCCCCTGCAGGTCTAGAGAGGCCTGCGGGGGCCAGAGGTGGGAGGTCTCTCAAATCAGCAGCATGCTAGGGCTCAGGGTCCCCTGGAGCAACAGCCCACCCCTGTGCTGACAGCTCCTTTGCTCCAAGCTTCAAGCCAGACCTCACTTTCTATTTCTTTTCAAACCCCATTCAGATCCTGAAATAGCCAGCTTCCACCATTATCTTCTTGGCTAAAACCTTCCAAGGGTATGAGAGGGAGGCATCCCTGCAGGCCCTGTAGGAGGAGCTCTCCACCTGCTCCAGGGTCATGTGATAGGCCAGGTACTCTGAGACGCCCCAGCAGGGGCCCTCAACCTCCAGTGTGCAGTTCTGCAGGCCTTTTGCTGGTACCGCAGAATTCCCCGGAGATCTCTGAGGACTTCTTAGCCTATCTGCTGCCTCCCACTCTGTCCATGTTTATATTGTCTTCCTCCTTCCAGTTCATTCATTATTCATTCACTCAACATACAACAGAGAGATTCTAATTATGAGCTGGGTTACAACAATGAACAAGTCAAAATAGTTGCTTGTCCAAATGTAGCTTATTGACTAATTCAGGACAAATAAACCAACAATGAAAATATGAAGAGTCCATAGTCTCATGAAGAAAGTAAAGGGTGCCGTGGAAGCCCCCTGGTTGGGGCCTGCACTGGTTTCTTAGATCTGCTGTAACAAATCACCATGATTTTGTGATTTAAAATCACAGAAATCTATTCTCTCAGAGTCTGTTATGGCTTGGATCTGGAGTGTTTCCCAGAGGCTCACATGTTAAAGATTCGGTCCCTAATGCAGCAATGTTCAGAGGTAGAGCCTTTGGGAAGTGACTGGTTCATAGAATCTCTGACTTCATCAGTGGATTAATCCATTGATGGACTAACTCACTGGCACCATTGGGAATTGGTAGAAACTGCAGGAGGTGGAGCCTATTGGTAGAAAACTGAAGGGATGCCTTTAAGATACATTTTGTCACCAGTCCCTGGCTTGCCATCTCTCTCTGCTTCCTGGCTGACATGAGGTGAGCAGCTTTGCTCCACCATACCTTTCCACCATGATGTTCTAGCAACTCAGGCCCAAAGCATTGGAACCAGCCAACTAGGGAATGAAATCTCTGAAATTATGAGCCAAAATAAATCTTTCCTCCTTTAAGTTGATTTCCCACAGTACTCAGTCACAGTGATAATACTGACCTGACTACAAAAGCACCCTAGGAGCCAAGAATCTGAAATCAAGGTACCAGCCATGCATGCTCCCTGGAAAGGCATGAGCAGAAAGTTTTCCTTGTGTACATCTTATACATCTATAAGCCAAAGAATGGCCAGGCTTCTTGTAGTTGCTGGTGAGCCTGGCCATTCTTTGCCTTATAGATGTATCTCTACCTCTGTCACATGATGTTCTCCCTGTGTGTCTGTGTCCAGAGTTCTGGCTCCTATGGACATGAGTCATTGGCGGAGGGCCCACCCTACTCCACTGTGACTGTAACCTGATGACATCTGCAAAGACCATATTTCCAAATTGGGTCAGATTCACATATTGGGTCTTGAGAAATCAAACACATCATTTAGGGGAACATAATTCAACTCACAATGGGGCTGTTCACATGGATTTGGATCAGCAGTTTCCTGGGAGAAGTGAAATTAACCTTTGAAAGTGAATAGGAGTCAGCCAGGTCAGGAATGAATGGTGAGAAATGTGTGAAGTCCAGGGCAGGGGAGATCTTGGGGAATTGTGAGAGGATAAAGAATGTATGGTCTTGCTGGGGTGTTTGTTGGAAATAGGAACGGTATGTGATAGAATGGGGATGGATGGTTCAGAGCCAGTGTTACACATGAAGAAGTTTGGGTTCTATCCTCAGGGCAACAGGAAGCCACTGAAAACTTTTGTGTAAGAAAATGATGTGTGGTATTTTTGTTATAGAAACATCAGCAAATGTAGCTGGGCTTCTACATCATTTTAGTGTCAACCTTTCAGGGTTTCAGTTATCCTCAATGTCAGCTCACTCTGGTGGACACATTAGTGGGAGGGAACATCTCGAGGAAGGGGAGGGGTGAGGAAGCCTTTGTTGTGGTCCCAGGTAAAGAAGATGTTGGCTTAAACTATGGTGAGGACACAGGAAATGGAAAGAAATAGACTGGGGTAGGAGAGGGGATACCACATGGCAGAAAGGAGAGGCTTGTGGTGAGTGTTAGGAAGGGGAAGCTTTGGATCTCCCTGCTACGGAATCTTTTTCTGGTCTTTTGAACTCAGGACATCTCCTGAAGCCTTCTTCACCTCTCCGTCCACCCCCTTCAGTGCTCTGCACCTATGATTTTTGTGTCCCCTTTCCAACCTCCAATCCCCAGCTGTCAGTCTCTGGACTGTGGTCTCCAGGCCTGCCCAACTCCCAGGAGGCTCCTGCCAAGCCTCCCAACCTGGTCACAGGCACGCAGTCTCTGTCCCATGAGAGACTTCAGCAGCTGCCTCTCCCTACAGAAAGCAGCTGACCAAGAGAGATGGAAATGAAGTTGCATTTTTGAATTTGAGAATGACAGGTTTTAGAATACCGGGTGGAAAAAAAAAATAACCCAAGGATAATAAGAGTTGCTATTTATGAAGCCATACACTATGCTAAGAGCTTTGCATGCATCATCTCATTTGATTTCCACCATCCCCTGAGTATTACTATCTCTCTCTCACAGATGAATAATGGAGGTTTAGAGAGTTAGGTGACCTGTCCACAGTCACACAACTTGCCCAAGGTCATACAACTAGCATGTGGCAAAGTCAAAGTGGAAACCTGGGTCTTTTGATTTTTAAAGCCTGAGCTGCTGATCTCTCTATTTCTTGTCTCCCAGCACCTGATGATTGATGGCTCCACCTAGGAGCTTTGTTGCACCCTGTCCCCTGCTTACCCCATCAGCCAGAGGTAGTAAGGAAGGATCCTTCAACCCCACAGCAAGGCTTAATGAAGATTTTTAAAAAAATCTCAGATACAAAAATTATGTTAACCATACTCCTCGCATTATAGCTCATTATCATAAAAAGTCTGTCCAAGGCCTTTCATTGTTTTATGAGCCTTTTCTACTTTGTCTGCAGTCCTCGCTCCTACTCCCTCTCCTCCCCTAGGTACACACTCCAGTGTACATGATATATGGCCTTACATGCTCATGGATCCTTGTTAAAATCTAATGTTGTTTGTGGTGTGTATGTGTTTTTAATTTACACTAATGGTATTGTGCTATAAATCTTGTTCTGCTTCTTACTTTTTTTTCCCCTCTCTGCACTGTTTTAAGACCTATTTCTATTGTTTTTACACAGCCAGTTCATAACTTCAAAGGCATCCACCATCTTCTCCCTGTCCATTCCCCCAGGCCTCTGCTAGCAAGAGATGGTGCCTGGATGATCATTCTGGTCCATGTCCTTTATAAATCTGTTTAGAAATGGCTCTGGACTCTATATACGAGAGGGGATTGCTGGATCATAGACAAACTTAATTTTACTAAATATTTCCATAGCACTTTCCAGAATACCTCTACCAAGTTATTTTGTCACTAGCGAAGATTCCCATCTCTCTCTATTTTTTCTTTTTTCTCTACCACTTGGTTTCAATGACCTCTCTAATTGTGTAACTGCCTCGAGATTCATTGGCACAGAAAGGATGGGGTTATGAGACTACTGGGCTGAGCCAGTCACCTACCTCAGGATAATAGCATCCAAAACTGTCCACACATTCGCCATGCCCTATGGCATCTGTGAATCTCCATCTTTCTCTATCTTGACTTATCTAGCCCTGTTTAATCACAGCTAGCCATCAGCATTGAGTGTTGATTAGAATTAGTGGTGCTATTTGCTGTTCTGTGTCTGGGGATGTACCCATCCTCAGTAGTTCTCCCAGACATTACTAAATTGGCTGCAAAATGTAGCTGGGCTTCTACCTCATTTCTAATGCCAACCTTTCAGGGCCTTAGTTACCCTAGTCTCTTCAATGTCAGCTATTTATTCCTCCCTGTCCCCATACACACAATCCTACCAGGTAGAAATTCCACATGCTTTCATCCTAAGGACAGATGATTATTTGCAAGAGCAGCAGAGTGACCTGCTGAGAACTCGTTGTCTTGTCACTATAACAGAAAGGCATATCTTCAGATTTCCTTGGGGAAAACTCATGAGGAAGAAATGGAACTCCCTCACCTTCTGTCTTGTGCCTGGGAAGGGTAAGAAATTCCTCTGGGTTTCCAAAGTTGAGTCTCTTCCTTGTTGATCAAACTTCAGTGGGGAATAGAAAGTTGGAATTAAGTTCTCTGGGTTTCAGAATTTGAAAAAGGAACCGATCTAGGGCTGATAGTAGATTCCTGAAAACCAAATAAGGAATCATGGATGATGTTCCATTGGTGAGCAATCATGTGTAAGTAGAAGAGAAAGAAAAGACATGGATTTTAGAGAGATTACAATGAAACAGAAAAGAGCAAAGTAGAGATGAAAAACCACATGGAACCTGAGAACAGAAACACGAGTGAGAGTCACGGCTGAACCATGGCACCAGTTCACTATTGTCACAAAAATGCTGCATAAGAAACAATCATGAAAAAAAAAAAAGAAGAAACAACCATGAGCTCTAAGTGTCATATGACAAGTGTTATTTAGACTATGCATCTTTCCATTAGCTGAGATTGGTAGATACAGGCTGGACTTAGCTAATCAGTTCTGCTGGTCTCAGCCAGGGCTCACTCATGTATCTGTGACTGGCTAGAGATTGGCTGATTTAGGCGGGGCTCTACTGGTGGAGGATCAGTCCCATGTCTCTCATTTTCCTCCTGGAGTTAGTGGGTTATCCCAGGCATGTTGTCTTCCAGGAAATGGGAGGGTGCAAGATATACCCAATCACACAATGCTTTCCAAAGCTTTGGAGTTATGTAGCTTTGAAATGACTCCAAACACATATAGTTTGCTACATGAATGATATATTTTTTTGCTCTTATAAAAACGTGGAGCATACTCCTGGCCCCCTTAAGAACAAAAAGAACATGGTAGTGAACTTCTTTTTCCCTTGGGAATCTTACATCACACTTTATTAGACCCCCATATGTGAGTTATTGACCTCAACAACTAGCCTTCAAAATACACATAAATCTGAGTTTGACAGACACGTTGAGAGCTTAGGTGTGACAGGTTGCCCTCTGTCAGCCCCTTCTCTGAAGGCTGACAGCTCAAGTAGCAACAGGGCCACATGTTGTTAGTCTTAGAGCTACTTTCTGCAGGTTTACCCACCAACACCCTCTACTGTCAAGAGGGTGTTGACAGACCTGGCAAGTTCTGGTACTGGACACCACCTCTCCCAAGAACCACTCGTAAAAGGTAAGCTTCAAACTTTAATTATTTCCCACTGAGGCATAGGTTATGATTTAGATGTGAGGTATCTCTAAAAGCTTATACAAGAATGCAAGAATTTTCAGAGGTGAGATGATTAGGTTATGAGAGTAGTAACCTAATCAGTGGGTTAATCCACTGATATGGATTAACTGGGTGGTAACTGTAGGCAGGTAGGGCAGGGTTGGAGGAGGTAAGTCACTGAAGGTGTGCCTTTAGGGTTTATATTTTGTCCCTGAGAAGTGGAACACCCTCTTTCTCTCTCTTTCTCTCTCTCTCTCTCCCCTTCCTGGTGGCCATGTTCTGAGCTTCTTTCTTCCATCATGATGTTCTTCATCATCTCAGGCCCAGATCTATGGAGTTGGTCATCTATGGACTGAGACCTCTGAAACTATGAGCCCCAAATAAACTTTCCCTCCTCAAAGTTGTTCTTGTCAGGTTCTTTGGTCACAGCATACTTCTATCCTGTCTGAGCCATTAGACTTTCATAATTTTGCAACTCACTCACCAGGTGGTGAATATGCTTGGTCTATAGAATGTGTTCCCTGTGACTTTTGTCAACTGTATTCTCCTCCCACTCCTGCCCTGCCATTCTTTCAGCATTATGAACCTAAAAAAAATTCTCTCTGTGTAAAAGTGAACTGATTTTTGAAATCATTCTCTGATTATCTCCTTATTGTCATCATATAACACAATTGGTCACATGATACTTGTTGTGATTTCATTGGCCAACGAGTCACATAGCAGAAGGTATGGACATAATGGAGAGGTAAGGATTTGGGGCAATTAAGGTGCTCTGCTTTTAAAACTTTTCATTCCTATGAGGCTGAGTTCTATTCCTTTATCTTGTCTCATTTGAGTGGTTTTTCTTTTACTTTACCAAAGGATTCCTAATCAAGGAAACAAAAAATACCATATAGTTCTTCTTCCTGTAATTTCCCTCGAGGCTTCAGGATACAGCTGAGTTGACCAGCTTGATTTCTGTTTGCATCTTTCTCATGGCAGAGAGCACAGGGCTGGTCAGGGGACACTGAAGGAGACGAGGAGAGACTGATGAATTCAACCAGCCTGGGAGAAATGACCACGAAAGGAGTGTTGTCCCTGGAAACTTGCCCGAATCACATATCCAGGGAGGCCAGTGGAATCTACTCCTCCTGGTCAGAGTTTCTCAGTGGGATTACGGAGGCAGGGAAGGTAGATACAGCCTCGGGGTTCCAGGTACAGTTCTCAGTCTCATGTGAAGTATCAGAGAGTCTACATGGGCCAGTATGGAGGACACTGGAAAGATTCGGGTCTCAGGGGAAAGGAAGGACTAGCTGACTGGACTAGCTAGTCAGGATCCAGTGGGTCAAGCTGGGAGCCAGCTTCAGGCCTAAGCCCCACAGAGAGCTAGGGTGAGGCCAGGCCATGACAGAGGGTGCAATGAGTTCTAGCTCTGCCTCCCCAGGTATAAGAAATGGGACAGCTTATGACTCCAGATACAGGGTAGCGCCTAATGTTTTTATAGACTTGGTTTCCACTGGCCAAGGACCATGGGGTGGAGCCTGTGTGTGCGTACATGTGCATGCGTGTGTGTGTGCGTGCGTGTGTGTGTTTTCATTATTGTACTTCAGTGGGGCTGGGACAGGTAAGTGCTTCAGAAATAAGCATCCAGAAGCCTGGGTATCCAGGCGAAAGTTGAGAGTTTCTTCCTCTCTTCCCTTTCTCCCATCTTCTTAGAGGATGGGAACAGTCTGGGCAGTCCCTCATGAAGGCTAACACGGTTGCAGAGTTATTAGTGGTCACTGTGGCCCTATCCCTCACCTACAACAACTGCTCAGGAACCAGATCCTTGGAAGTTTTACGGGTGGTGAGGGTGTGTGAACCAGAACAAGTTTGACTCCGTGACCCCCGTTGAACTGGCAATAGGGGAAGTGAAATCAATTCTGGTAACCTGAGCAGCGGGAGAAAGCAGGCAAGAGGAACGGGAAACTGTCAAGGCCACTTTCTCACCTGTACAACAAGGAAGAGGAGAAAAAATGAGCAAATAACAACACAGTGATTGTGTATTGATGCCTGCAACAAGGCAGACCCTGGGCTGAATAATTGAATGCAAAGCTGCATGAAATGTGGTCCCAAAATTGGTGCCAGAATGGTTGAAGTGGGGGCACATGTGTAGCCATGTACACACGACCTACATGATGGAAGAAAAGCCAGAGTGCTGCTGGAGCCCAGAGAAGCCCAGACTGACCAACTTGGTCAAGGAATCCATACCCACCAGCATAAGCCAGGTTATGCTGCAGTAACAAATAACCCCAAATCTTAAGGGTTGAAAGCTTTCCTTCTCCTTTGTGGGTTGTCAGAGGATGCTGCTCCACATTACTATTCTTACTCTGGGACCTAGGTTAAAAGAGCAGCTGCCATCTGGACTTGCTGGTTTCCATGCCAGAAGGAAAGACAAATATGGAGAGTCCCACATGGACAAGCAGATGCTCAGGCCCAGAACCGCTACACATTACTCCTGCCTATGACTCATTGGGCAGAACTAGTCACATGACCTCAAACACAACAGCCCTGGAAATGTCATCCTATTGTGCACCTAGCTTGTGGGTGAAATGAAAAAATCTGGTGAACAGCACTCAAGCAGCATCCTCACACCACAGGATGCTGAAGATGCTTCACAGAAGATAGATTTGGCATGGGGTGTGGGAAGAGGCAGGCAATGAGGCAGGAGGGGACCTTCCAGGCTCAGGGGTTCACGGAGACATAAAAATGTATGGTATGTTCCAGGAACTCTGAGGACATCGGTGAAGTTGGATCCCAGGGCGGCCGGTGGTGGAGGGGGCAGCGCCTTGGTGTGAAACTTCTTGTGAGCTCTGCTTGGGGATTTGGAGTCCATGTTCTAGCAATGTGCAGGCAGCAGGCAGCTTTGAGTGGCAGCACTAGGGATGCTTAAAAGGGAAATACCCGGGAGGATTTGGGGAGAGCTATATTGGGCACTCGGCTTCCCAGGCAGAGGCCTGCAGTCTGCTGGCCTCAGCCTTAGTTGTCTTTGTTTCTCTGGATAATGCTTTTTATAACTCTGTAATACCCAATGCTTGCTTTTATTTTAAAGAGTTTTAAAGCCTGCTGTTATGACCTGGGTGCAGTTTGGGATTCTTAGGGTGAATGCAATTATGCTTTTTATTGGCTTTGGAGACAAAACATATGAGTGATATTATCGATGCTGAGAGCCTGGGAGCTCCTGAGTGTATCAGAGGTCACTCCCAGGGTCCTGGTTAGAGCTGTACCTCCCAGATCACCACAGGACTGAAGGAGGGCAATATGATTTTGAGAGAAGGCTTCTCAGAACAAATGTCTCTGAAAAGACTGCACCGCATGAGTGCATTTTCAAGTTCCCATCTGCCATCTCTCTGGATGAGGCCCTCGCCAATATTAAGGGAGGAGACTGAATGGGGAGGCCACTGTGCGTGGAATTGCAATGTGGAAAGGCCTTAGCCTAAAATACCTTTGCCAAAGTTGGGAGCTATGCTGGAGGCACTGCCCTGCAACTGTGTTCACAGACGGTGCATCCTAAGGGCGAGCCCTTGGGACCCCTCAGGAGAGGACCTCAGTGCTCCTTCCCAGCAGGGGTGAGTATTGGAGACCCCGCACATGCTCCCTCCAGGACCTGCATCCTTTCTATCAGCGAACTTGACATTCTCTGGCCATGTTCCTGAGGAGCAGGATGAAACACCACCCTGGTCTCTCTTTCCTTCCTCCATCTCTCACATAGAATCCTCCTGCTTCAAAGAGCCAGGCTCCTCTCTTTGTCCTCTATGCCATCAGGAATGCCCTCTTCCATTCTGGAACCAGATGGAGAACCATGTTTGTTACAGGCTGTGGGCTTGGGAGGAGGAATAAGACATTCCATTTTGGCCTCAGGTCATTTTGGTTGCCTTCTCCAATGTGCTACTGGTAGAAAACAAAAATAAAGCTTCTGGTTGACTTCCCATTTGGCCATTTGTATCCCTTACAGAATTCAGAGAGAGGAAGTAGGAGTGGTCAGCACCTTGAACCACCAGGAAGCCGTGTTGACAGGTTCCTGAGGCCTGCAAGCCACAGGGCTCTGTCTTTTCTCTATTGGCCTTGTGACTCCTGCCTGTGACCATGATAAGAAAGTTCTGGCACTGGGAACAAGAAACATCAGATTTGTGTTTCTAAGATTGCCAAGAACTCAAGTCAGAGGGCATGTCCCTGAGCATTCAATGACAAAAAACAGAAGAATTTGAAAAGATTCATTGCAAGGAATTGGCCATGTGATGTGAGGGCTGGCTAAGCAAGTCCAAAGCCCACAGGCAGACCATCAGGAAGGCCAGGCTGGAAGTCTGAAGTGTGGGGCGAAGCCGCTGCCCACAGGTCAACATTGGGTTTCCCGAAGAAAAACCCAGCTTTGTTCTTAAGGCCTTTCTAGCAGTAAAATCAGGCCTAACCAGATTATCCCAGATAATGTCCCTTCCTTGAGTCCACTGATTATGGACTGGCATGGCATTGGCAGAACACCTTCACAGCAAACGCCAAAGTAGCATTTGACCTGGTGACTGGGGATCGTAACCAAGACAAGCTGACGCACAAATGACCATCCCAGGGGCTTTATCTACTCTCCATACACCAGAGATGACAGGGCTCACTCAGGAGGCTCTGGACTCTGCTTTGTTTATAGCAAACAAGCCCCAAATGCCTGATTGTCAGTCTTTCCGGAAGTAAGGAAGCACCTGGCTGAGGGAGTGAGGCTTGCTCATTACAAGCCGCGTAGGGGGCCAAAGGAGGTTCATGGCCTCCAGGCAGGTGCCTCAAGGACCTGAGCTCCCTCCTTGCCTCAGGGATAGCATGGGGATACTATGCCCACTTCAGGCACTAGCCTGTCAGCTGCAACTGGACAGATGTATGAGGATTTCTGTCTGAGGGAGACTATAGAATAACAGTCACCACCAGCCTCCAGGTCTAAATGTCTTTACTGATGAGACGTCCCTCACTTCTTACCAGTCGCCAGAGTTTTGTTAATGTGTTAGATTCTAGCAACATAATCACAAAAATCAACTTTGAAATGCATGAACCATTATTCTAGAAAGTTATGCGAAGCTATTTCAAGAAGTGTGGTAGAAATGACATTTATGTGACTCGTTTCCTACATAATCTCAGGAAAACACCCACTTATCTTCTCACATCTAACTGAAATGTTCCCTCCTTGGTGAAGGCTCCCCTAAGGTCCCCAGGCCTGATATGTGCTTCATCCTAGGATGACCACTGATGACAGATGTCCAAACACAGTCTCAGCCCCTTGCTGCCTGCCTCAGCCACCCACCACCCATCTCCAGCTACCATCCCCGCAAACTCACCCAGCATCCACATTCCTGCCTGTCAGTATTTGTAGCCTCGTTCTCTTTGGTGAGTGGGATGCAGAGGATCTGGAAGCCTCTTCTTTTTGTACCTGCTCTCTCTTGTCTTGAGGAATTGAGCCCTGGGGTACCCAGGAGAACAGTGAGCTTCATTTCTTTCTGTGCTATGGGTGGTCCACCATGTTTTAGACACTATGCCAAAAACTTTATATGAATCACTTCAGTTATTCTTTAATACAAGGATAATAGTAACTCGCATTTACATATTTACTATCTTCTACATTGAAGTCACTTCTCTAAGAACTTGGCATATGATAACTTACATAAATCTCACAATTCTATGAGTAGGTATTACTATTGTCCCATTGTAGAGAGGGCAAAAGTGAGCTTAAGAGACTTGCCGAAAGTCATACGGGTTGCTAAGTGACAGAGTTAGTTGGCAAATCCAGATTCATGGCGCACAAGCTCGTAACTCTGTGGTCAGTTCCTTTAACCATTACTCTCTACTGCCTCATGACACAGCCTAGAAGTTTTTGTTTCTGTTTCACTCTGCCATTCCCCCTCCAGTCCCACCACACACACATACAGTTTCCTAAGAGATGACTGTTAATTTGAATCTGTGCAATCCAGACCCTGGGTCCCAGAGTCCTCTTGGTCATACCGGTTAATTCCTCAGCTGGTCCCTCACCTCTGCTCTCCTGTCTTGGCCCACACCCCATCCTGAGGTCCTCCAAGGAGACATAGAATCTAATGGGTCTGGCAGCCACATACTCAGGGACTTGTGGCACTTGGTCCAGAGTTCTCTTCTCTCCTTTGTTCCCCCAGCCCTATCTTTGGTTGTCTCTTCCTCATGGATCCACATTACCTCTCTTACCCACCTTCCTCTCCTCAGATCCTGACTCAAGGGAATGAGGGAAAGAGTGGGCAGATCTGTGCATTCCTGAGAAAAAAACCCCTCTGATGAATGGGGAAGAAACACGGTCAATAGGCAAAGTGAACGGCATCTGCTGGGCTGGCTGAGCTGTTGCAGCTATTGGCTAACAGTGGCTTAGAGAGCCATAGCCTGAATTTCCACTAGAGCTAGGGACTCATGGAGCTGAGGAGCTCAAATGAGGGCTGCAGTTCTGCCAAATCTGGGTAGCCATGCAGTGACATTGACAGGGCCACGCTCTGCATCAATCCAAGGATCACAATCTGGATTTCTCTGTTATTTGCATTTATTGAAATTCACTGTTATTTTCAGGAAAAGAACCACAGAGATACAAGCAATAGCACTTTCAAAGCTTGGAGGAAGAAAATAAGAGGAGAATATAAGGGAGAGTGAACAAGAAGAAAGGAAGGAGGTGGGAAAAGAAATAAAATCAACAAGGGAGAGGGAGAGAGAATATTTCTAAACCGACCTCAAGAGGACCCACGGCTAGGATGTCCAAATAAGCAATCGCAGCTTGGCAGATCATAACTGCATCACCATCATCTATCTCCAGAGTCGAAATCTGCCACCTGTAAAATGGGCCCTAACAAACTTAGCCCTTTCTCTAAATTCTGCCCTGAAGAAGGACTTACATGTGATCTCAAGAATGTAATAAATCCCTTCCCAAGAACATCATGAATCTTGTCAAGTTTTGCCAGACTTGAGAACTTTGCTCTGAGGGGGAGAGTTATTTTCACAGATGTTCTGAGGCAGGGGGCTGTGGAGGGCGGGGAAGCCACATGTGGCTCTTGGTTTAAGAAGCAACTAGAGCAGGAGTAATGGGACCTTACCTTTCAGGGTGCTGCCTTCAAGGGTCTCTCAGTAAAAGCAATGCTGAAAAGAAAGTAGGGTTTGAATAGCAGTGAGCATGTTCCTGGGTCTCAAAACTTACTGAGGACCCTGAAGAACTTTTATTTGCATTTAAAAAATCTATTGCCATTTATCATATTGGAAATGTGAACTGAGAACATTTTCATGAGCACACACTCCATGAGTCCTCAAGAGGTGACATCCTCAGGGAGAGCTGGAGAACCCCACTGTACACTGGGGAGAAAATGAGAGTGGAGAGGGCAAAACACATTTTAGTGCAGGTTGGAAAAGAGTTGAGACCTCTCAGGTACCCAGATGCTCCCTGGACTACACTTTGAGAACCTCCCGGGCAGAGGCAGAGTGTGCTCATGATGGGACTCTTGCAGTAGCTCTTTAGTTCTTGACAAGACAGGACGTCATGCAATTGGGCTGAGGTTGGATTTCTTGAAGTATGTGCATCAGGGGATAAGCAACAAGTCCAAATGGGTCACCCAGCTGGAGGAGCCAAATCAGAGGGACCTAAGAAGTATTTTAGAAGAGTTTTCGAAAAACACTAAGAGGGTCCTGGATCCATGTGAGCCATAAAATTTGAGGGTTTGAACTCAATTTGTCTGAATCTGCCAGAAGCAGAAAGACCCTGTGTGTTATCAAGGTTCAAAGTTATTGTTGTAAAGTAAGTTCCAAAGCTGATCCCTATGGCATCAGCTGCACGCGATGAGGTCAGTGTCCACCCCCAGTGCCACTTGCCCCTCCTCTTTCCCAGTGCTGGAGGAAACAAGAAAGCCTGCATCAGATGAAATGTCAAATGTTTTTAAACCCAAGGAATAGCTGTAATTTGCAAGGAGATAGAATGCAATTAGCATACACTTGTCAGAATGGGAGATGGCTCTGTGAGACCCATATTGTCTCTGTTTTATTAAGATAGGGCTGATTCCTGCAATTCAGTTCGCTTTCTGCCCTGTTAATGGCCAAACCAGAACAATAAACAGAAAGTCAGTAGAGAGTGCTTGTGAGCAGTAAGGCATGGCCCTCGAGGGTCTTCATGGAGGAGAGAGAGGAACTGAGCGCCCGCATATGATGTTTGGCTTGGAATGAGGGGAAATGATGGCCCCAGCCCATGATCCTTCACCCCCAAACTGTGCCACTGACCTGGCAGCACCTTTTGTAACCTTTGCTTCCTAGGTCACAGTGCTTTGGGCAGAAGGCAAGAAAACTGGGGCAGATGGTAAATAATAACAGTGTTAACCTAGTATCTAGATGAGGCCCTGGAGGGAGAGGGGAAATTATATTTTCTAGGCAGATTCCAGAATGGCCTTCCAATTGTTTCTGCTGGGGCACTGTTCTTTGCTATGTGACATTTGTCTGCAATTGCTGTTGCCTGCTGTGTCCCTACCCCTGTCCCTACTTGACCTTGGGGCTGCCTCTGGAGCTCCCCCTGAACCCCATTACTTCTCTGATGGCTGCTACAAGAGGGTTTCAGCCCTTGCCGCACCCCAGACTCCCTGCATGTACGCAGGAGATGGTATTCCCCAGGCCTCTTGTGTGTCCGTGGCCCTGCTGGATCCCCTTCCATCGGACTCCATTAAGGGACGTGAAACCTGCTCCTACAATGAGTGTGACCTGAAGATATGACCAAAGCATAGTTTTCTTTTTTTCCTCTCATTCTCTCTGTAAAATTTATTCAGTGCAGACCATTTTCCCCTTGCCTGAGGATGAAATCTTTGTCTCAGGCAGGTCCCATAATTTTTTCCTGGCTTTTAGGTAATAAAACGATCTCTGATCACTAAACCACAAATATGGTCTCAATCCAGTAATTAAAATGTTCTCATCCTAGATAACAGTAATTCTGAACTTGTTTTACTGCCTGCTCATGGGATCCTTACCACAGAGACAAGGCAGGGCCTTTGTCTCGTTTCTGACCAGAGCATTTCTCCTTCTTTCCCTGCTGCACTGGGGATTTTGGAGGTTTCTGACCCTTTCAGAGCTTGGCCAGCAGGGATGGGTGTCTTTGGGAAGCTGATGTGGGTCTGTGGGCTGAGAGCTCCTCTCTGGCCACATCCATCCAGCCTCACTCAGATCTCTTGGCTTCTAGTCCAAAAGCCTCCTCTGTCACACAGCATCACCAACACCCTAGTACCCTTTGCCCAGGTCTAGATGGTCCCTTGGCAAAATTAGGATGGCTGCAGGGTAGTGAATTCGCCTAGCCAGGGAGAGAGGCCCTCCGTCCAGTCTTGCTGAGGCAGTGACTTCCCATCTCAGGCCACTCTGTCCCTTAGTTCTTCCTTCTCAGGCCAATAGCCATACCCTCTCCTTTGAAATTCCACGTGTGTGTGTGTGTGTGTGTGTGAGAGAGAGAGAGAGAGAGATATCAGTGTAAGGGTTTCCACAACTTATAGGGACCCCACCCTGGCTCTCTGAGGGTTCCATTAAAGGTCCCCCCTTAATGAAGGAGGTCATGTCGCCCAACAAACACTCTCTCTGTTTGGCTTTCTAACTTCAGTCCCTGTTTAATTCTCTCTTGCAAATTTTGACCTTGGTCAGAGGATCCTGCTGAGGCCAAAGAATTGTGAATCTGTTCTCAGCTTCACCCCTCTGCTGTGCAGTATCCTTTATGTTGAATATTCTGTTTCTAACATGGTCATGACATTCATTGGGTGCTGAGAGGCTGCTCCTACTCTTTCTGGGGATGGTGAACCTGTCAGTGTAGGAAGCCACCCTGCTTTCCTCCTGAGCCATGTGGCTTGATAAGTCCTAGCTCCAGTAGTGGGTCCTGGTGGGCTTGGGCTGATCACTATATTCTGTCCCTCTAACCACAGGGACTGGCTTAGTCATAGGCACTAAGGTCCTGGTGACATCATTGGAGCCTCTAAACAAGTTTTCCTGAGCAGAGGCTTTCAGCAGGGATGTTCTAGGCCCCCTCCTTATTGGGGACATTTGGCAACATCAGAGAGTATTTTGGGTTGTCATAACTGGGGTGTGGGTGGTGGGGTTGCAATCGACATCTAGAGGGTAGAGGCCAGGAATGCCACTAAACATCTTGCAAGGCAATGGCTACCCCCCAGTACAGAATCATCTGGGCCCAATGTCAGTGGTTCTGAGGTTGGGAACTGTGTGTCACATCAGAACCAGTGCCTTCCCTCCCTGCATCTTTATCCTCCTTCCTTCCTTCCATCTCTCCTTCCTTCCTTTCCTTTCTAAATTAGTTGAGTTGGTGTGTGTGTGTGTGTGTGTGTGTGTGTGCATTCATGTGACTGAAAGACTCTTAAATGACAGTTCTTGAGGCAGTGGCACCTCAGGCTTCTAATGGCCTCTCAGGAATCACCCTGCTTGACACAGTCACTCCTTCTGGCTCTTTGTAGGTACATTTTTTTTAAACATTTATTTTTTAGTTGTAGGTGGACAGAATATCTTTATTTTATTTTTATGTGGTGCTGAGGATCAAACCCAGTGCCTCTCGCATGCTAGGCGAGCACGCTACCACTGCGCCATAACCCCAGCCCCTTTGTAGGTACATTTTAGGAATTGTGTCTGTCACCCCCTGAACCCCATCAAGAATCTCATGTCCTTAAGTCCTAAACATACTTGAATACAATTGTGCTTAAACCTTTTAAGGTCGCTATTTAATTTTTTTTTTAAATATTTTTTCCAAACCTTTATTTTATTTATTTATGTATTTTGTATGTGGTGCTGAGGATTGAACCCAGTGCCTCACGCATTCAAGGCAGGCACTCTACCACTGAGCCACACCCCCAGCACCGCTATTTAAATTTTTTACTGAGAACTATTTCAGACTTACAAAAAGAGTGATAGAATGGGCACCTTCCAGCTTAATAAAAATGTCCCTTCCCCAGTAGCACTTTCCCCCTTCTCCCTGAGAGAAGCTAGTATCCTAAACTTGGTAGTTATCTTCTTGTGAATATTTTGTTATCATATCACATCACATCTTTGTTATTTCTAAACAGTAAGTGATATTTCTTGGAATCATATACAGTTATATAAATGACATCATTCTGTGTATATCCTGTGGTGTCTTGTTTTCTTTGCTATGTCTCTCAGAACCCTCCAGACTGCTTTAGATAGCTCCTTTGGGTTTATGTGGTTCCATTGCATGAATTTCTATATGAATTCTCATTGTGGAGCACAGTCCAAGATTTTCCCAAGCAAAAAGGACACTATTCTGAAGATTCATGAGCCTGTGTCCTGGAGTTTCCAGGGCCTTCACTAGAAGGCAATTGTGGAGTTGGAGGGGGTGTGTGCAGTCAGCTATGCTAGCTGCTGACATATTGGTCTCAAAGATCCCTTGGATTTTAATTAATGCTGTATATGTTGTGTAGATGTGTTCTTGGTCTTTGTTTCTCTTAGTTACTGCACAGATTGACAGGGTCTACTTGAAGACTAAGTGAATAAGAGTGCTGGGGAAAAAAGAACAATGTCCCCTCCCAAAGTGTCCACTTCTGACTTCTGGAACCTGTGAATATGTTATCTTATGGAGCAAAAGGAACTTTGTAGATGTGCTGAAATGAAGGGTCATGAGGTAGGAATTAACCTGGATCATCTACATCTCAGGTAAACATGAGGCTCCTTAAAAAGGGGAGGTCAGAGCCAGAGAAGGCTGCATGACAATAGAAACATAGATTGGAATGAAGAATAGTCCCAGAAGGACTGAAAGTTGGAGAAAGCAAGGAAATAGGTCCTCCTCTGGAGCTTCCAGAAGGAACACAGCCCTGCTGACCCATTTTAGATTTCTGATCTCCAGAAATATAGATTAATACATTTAAGTCATTTTAAGCCACTAACTGTGTGGTAACCCATTACAACAGAAGTAGGAAACTAATATAGTAAGCAATGCCAACTCAGGAAAATATGAATACAGCAAAGCTTGTCTCTGGTGGCCCTATAGGCCCACTGCAGTGCCTGACCTAGAGTGAGCTGTCAGTCTATTCAGGCTGTTACAACAAAGTACTACAAACTGGGAATATTATCAGCAACAGACACATATTTCCCACAGTTCTGGAGTCTGGGAATTCCAAGATCAAGGTCCCAGCAGATTTGGTGTCAGGTGATGGTGTGCTTTCTCATAGATGGTGGTATCCTCACATGGTGGGTGCTTTCTGAGGCTTTGTGTATAAGGCCACTGGTCCCATTAACCCATCATTTATGAGAGCATTTGTTATTCCCTCATTAATCCACCTTTCTGATCTAATCACATCTCAAAGACCCCACATCCTGCCATCAGGCTGGGGGCTAGGATTGCTCACATAAATTTAGGGGATTGCATAATTTGGGGGATTCAGACCATAGAATGGATGTTTAACAAATAACTAGTCCTTTCTGCTCTCTCCATTTTTAACCCACTGCTAGTGCTAAACCCTGGGCCTTATAAATCCTGACAAGGGAAACTTTCTAATACAAGTAACAATGTGAGAAAATCTAGAAGATTCATTAGGAGCTCTAACAAAAGAAAGACACGTTTATAGTGAGTCAAACACTACCCAGGGCCTTCACATGGTATTTCACTTGAGCCCATTACCCAGGGAGGTAATGATAATAATAATTTCAACTATAATGAGTACTTATTATTGAAACCTTATTATTGATTCCAGGTTCCATTCAAATGATAGGTTTAACTCTTTATTGAGGAAGGTTAAGTGACTTATCCAAGTGCCCAAAGCTGGCATGTCATGGAGCAAAGATATATAACTCAGATCCTGCTTCTTTCATGACAATGTCCTAAGAAAATAGCTTTAAAGATAATTTCAACCTTTCCTTTCCCTCTGTAGCACCAACCATCATCCTTGTTCTTCCTGTCAGTTGCACCTGTCCACCATGATTCCCATACACTCCATCCCAGAGATACCTGTGCTGCATATTTATCTATTGAAAGAAGAATGTATACCTGCTGGTATTAAGCAGGTTGATAGGATATTCCCAGACCAAGACAGCAGTGACTACTGAGGATGAGAAACCCTTCACCAGTCCAATTCCTCTGCAAATATCTCCCCTTCCATCTGCTGATGAAAACCTTCTGGTTTACCATCTCTCCCATCACAGGTATCTATCAGACAGCATCTTTAAGGAAACTGATGGGTTGCTATCAGCACGAGGGTATGTGTGTGGGTGTGTGGGGGTGTGGCAATGGGGGTGTGGCAATGGCAGTTTTATGGGCCTGAAAAGATATCCCATCTCTGCTTAAAAAGTTGCTCAAAAGGCAACTTGATTTGCCCAGTTGCAGGTAGGTGTGATCATGTGATTAAGTATCAAGCAATTCAATGTAGGCAGAAGTAAAATGTGTAACTTTGTGTTTCCAAGCAAAGACAAGCTACCTTTCCTGAATGTGGCTCTGTTCTCCCTTCCTGAAATCTGGGACTGACTTCATGGAGTGAGACTACTCACCAGCCTAGACCATCTGGATTATTGTACAAGTGGGAAATAAACTCCTTTATGCAAGCCACTTCATCTTGGGGTGCTTTTGTTATAGCAATGGAGTACTTTTACCTTAATTGACATAACTAGACAGTGCAGAGAGGCAATTACTGAGGCTTTACACCTGCAATAAAGATTAAAATTATTTGGGGCACATACTTTGGTTTTTTGACCACAAGGGTTACAAATTGAAACATCCCCCCCTGCCTCTTTTCTACTTCATTTTCAACTATACAGTGTAACTGCATCCTTAATTGGGTTAATTTCTGTAGTTGGGTTATAAGGTGAGAATGATTAATATTTAAAATAAATTTTAATACTCTGGATAAATCCAATGTGGCCAGAGTTTGCTTCCAGCATTGAAAGGTGGCTGTTTCCATGATTTTGCTCTTAACAAAGGTTGACATTTAAGAACCTCATTCTATGAAAAACTATCTTACATATACTTCTTCTTCCCCCACCCCAACTTTCTGTTTCTTGGATAGAACTGGGTTTACCTAAGTTTAATGTGTGTGAAGCAATTGAATATAAACACCAGTGGCCAATGGCTTGGCTGCTGGGAAGGAAGTGAACTCTGAATGCTTGAGGCCAGAGAGCTCCCAATCCATCTGCTTTACTTTAGGTGGAGTCTTGCCTTGGGTTAGGGAGCTGGATGCAGCGGCTTAATGAGATTGCTTTGAGCAAAGACAGGCAGCCCCCAGAGTGGCAGAGGAAGTAGTTGCTGGCATGGGTAATTATCCATTTTCTCGAACATCTACCCAAGTATATCATGAGGTGCACCCCAATCTCCTCACTCTGACTTAATGCTTTAATTGATGTTTCAACACACAAGTCCTCACAGTGTTTTCCATTGCTTGTCATTTATACATAATTTTCACAAGTTCGACTTATTTATTAAATATTCATTGTGAACATTTGGTAAAGGAAAAAAAATACCATCTATAGTCCTATCACCCTGCCTTAACCACTATCTTCATTTTAGTGTAATTCCATTTAGCCTTTGTTCAAATGGATATATTTTTCCTTATTTGTAATTATGTCAAACATGCTAGTTGATATCTGGCCTTTTTATTTAAAGTTTTATTATTGAAATTTTTGCATGTAACTACATATTTGTAATTATAGTTTTAAGGCTTGCATAAAATTCTATTGAATTTATGTAATATATTTTACTCTACAGCTGCTACAGCCTGTAATGGAGAGAATAATATCCACTCCTCAGAGTTGTTGAGCTGATTATATGGATCTCTGGTTCTTAGCCCAGCATCTGACCTAGCACAGGATTGACTACCACAGGATTGCGTGGTTTTTGCGCCCCGGCCTAGACTTTGAGTATCATCTCTACCTAGGTATGTTTGGGGAATAACTTAACTTCTCTGTTCCAGTTTCCTCAGATTTAAAGTGGGAATGGTAATAAATAATTCCTAACTCAAAGGTTTGTTATAAAAATCAAATAAGTACATGTGTTTCTTGTTATCCTTATTTTGATTCCTTTCTAAGACACCTGGTCTTTGTTAAAGTTTGAGAATCAGTCCTTTCAAACAACCAATTTTATGTCTTATTGCTTTATCTAAAGCTCCCACAATTACAAAATTTATTAAAAGGTTATCCGGCATGATTGTTCTGTTGCTTATTTTATGGTTGCTACGTTCTTAGAGCTATCATGAAGCATACTGTGGGGTTGTTCTACAAAATAGGTATCCTTGTATCCTTTTTGATACAAAAGTGAATATTTTTAAATATTCTTTTCCTTTCTTTAAAATTCTTAGCATAAATAACAGATTTTAGGTCATATCTATAATGGTGTTATATCACCAATTGAAGTAGTTCTGTTACTATTGTTTCTTTGCTTACTGTTAAAGTGATGTGCATTCGTTCTTAACTAGATTCACTAACTTAGATTTCTGTAACTTGTAAGTTATAATGAATTTCCTTTAGACATTTGTTCTTGTTCTTCTTCTTCTTGTTCATCCTGTGGCCTCTATACATATGTTAAATGGTAGGTGTATTAGAGCCCTCCTGAGTGACAGAACCACAAGGGCATACATAGATAGATGATAGGTCGATCGATTGATAGATGGAGTGAGTAGGAGAGTTAGTACAAGCATTTACTCATATAATTATGGAGACCAAGAAGTCCCACAATCTGCCAGTGTATGAGCTGGAAGCCCAGGAAAGCCTGTGGTACAGTTTCAGTCTGAGCCATGTATACTGGGAACAATGATAAAAGGTGAGACGATGAAAAAAGTCCCTATCTTAATGCACCAAAGCAAGGGACAGTGATGTCCCAGATCAAGCAGAGAGAGCAAATGCTCCTTTCCTATACCTTTTAATTCTATTTGGGCCCTCTGTGGGTTGGATAATGCACACCACATTAGTGAGGGTGTATTTTCCTTACTCTGTCTACTGATTCAAATGCTAACATCCTTACAGACACACCTAGAAATAATGTTTTACTAGTTATCTGGGAAACTCTTAGCCCAGTCAAATTGATGCATAACATTAACTAGCGTAATAGGAAAGTGTAGATAAGATTCACCTGGGCATGGGGGTTATATGACCATTCCAGTTTGAGAATGAGCAAGCACCAAATGGTAAACTAAAAACCATGTCTAGTAACTTCTAATCAAGACTATCAATGGGTACTAGATAAAATGGTTTAATTCATTTAGTGCATTTTTAGTGCTTATTTACTTAACATTTGAAAATTACTGAACTTGAGGGGATTTCTTGTATGTGGTTCTGTGACTGCTACCAGAAGACTTTAGATTGAACTGCTTATTTCTAAGGAAATCTGTTCAGTCACAGGCCACATTACAAGGCTCTATCATTAATTTTTCCCAAGACTTATGAGCTGTTATGTCTGGTAGGAATTTTGCTATTTGTGTTTACAAGAAATATGGGCACAAATGATCAAAACAGGCAATCTTAACTGTGAAGGTCTTTTAGAATTGCATAAGTTACAACAAGTCTGGCTGATATGAATAGGCTATTTTGCCAGACTAAATCCTATATGCTTTTGGTATATTATTCTTTTAACTTGCTGATTTTACTTACTGATACTGTATTTAATACTTTCTATCTGTATTCAAATGTGATGTTGGCACATACTTTGCTTTGTTGGGGTATCTTTATCAGATTTTAAGCTTTGTATTATTGCACTGACCTCACAGACTAATATGGACACCTTGAAATTCTTTTCTTTGCTTTGGAACAGTTTGTAGCACACAAGAATCATTTGTATTAGGAATAATTAGCACATCTTTATAGGCATTGTGAATAATTTTCAGTTTAAGTATGACATTCTTTATTTTTTCTTGCATCAAGTTTGGGTTGCTATGTTTCAAAGACATTTTTTTCCCTGCATTATTGAGGATTCAAATTATCTGACAATTTGGCATAGTTGTTTTACATCAGTTATTATATCAGTTTTTTAAATTTTAATTTTGTCCATTTGAATTTACTTTTGATTAACTTTGCTCATGTAGATTTCTGCTATAATGTGGATCCTGGATGTCCTTCAAAGGTCCACATTTTAAAGACTTGGTCTCAGGGAGTGTTATTGGGAGGTGTGGGAACCTTTGAGAGGTGAGGACTTTAGAAGGTCCTTCCATCAGTGACAGTATGTCCCTTTAAATGTGAGATCCAGCCTGTTCTTCTTTCTCTTTTGCTTCCTGGCCATAAAGTTGAGTGGTTTTGCTCTGCCACACACTCCATAATGTGGTGCCTAGCCACAGGCCCAAAATAATGGGACTAATTGACTGTAACCTCTAAAATGGTGAGCAAGATAAACATTTTCTGTTTATAAGCTGATTATCTCATTTATTTTGTTACAGTGACAGAAAACTGAATAACACAGTTTCTTCATTTTGTCACTTGCTTACTTTTTTCTTTCTTACTTCCTTTGGATTTCTATTGGCATTATTTCTTGCCAGTAGTCTCCTTTGCCCATGTGACTTGACCTTTTCTCCTTAGTCATGGATGTTTGGTTGATACAAATACAAAAGGAAGGACTTACCATTATATCTTTACTAGACATGCAATTAAAAGACCCAAAGTCTGTAATTGTTAACGGTGGAGAGCCAAGCTACAAGTCAGAATGTGTGGACCAATCTCACTGTCACCAGAAAAGGCCCATGAAAGTTAAAATAGGGGAAAGAAGGATATCAACCTGAGTGTGGGAAAACACAGAAGAAAGCCAAGAATGTGCAGAGAGCAGCAGAGACAAGGGACCACGCAACTCCAGGGAGAGGAAGATGGAGAATCAGCTGTCTTCTGTCCCTTCATTTCCCCTGAGGTCTGGCTATACTTGTATATAGTACTTTCATGAAGATCTCCCTCTATTTTTGTATAACTCCTATTTTATCCTCAAGCTAGAATTTCTATTTCATGCAACCAAACAAGTCTTAAGATACTTTCTTACATTTTAAACCTTAATGCTTATTTGACTTAAGTGATTTTTTAAGAGGCTGAATTGATGCAAATTCATTATTTCTCTGACAAATCACTCAGAAGGATTCAGATCCCCTGAGTCTTGGATAATCTTTGTTTTGCCCATTTTCTGCTATTCTTAGAAGCCAACACCAGGGCACAGTTTATTCTTAATGGTTGTTTTAAATTTCTCCCAAGTAGGTAAGGTACCAGATTCTTATTTCATTTTCTTTCTGAATTACAAGTCTAAATTAGGTAAAAATCAAATCTATATCTCTGCGAGTGTATATCTACACAGAGAAGGAAAAGATTAGAAGAAACCAGACCAACATGTTATGAGTAGTTATTCATAGTTTTTATTTTCTTTTTTGGGCCTCTATTTTCTGCAAACAACGAGAGTGCATTATTTTATAATCAGATAAATGCAATTATACGATACTCAAAAATGAACAATTAATTTCTTTGGACTCTGATTTTGCTATAAAACAGAAGTTTTTATATTTAATAATTTTGTTTTTGTTGATTTCCACATTTGTTTTTATTTGACCCAAGTGTAATATTTCAGGGGATTTTTTTTTTCATCAACAAGCTTTAAGGCTGTTTCGTCTTTTTAAACTTATGTTACCAATAGAGCATTATTTACTTAGCTGCCAGACTTGTGGGAATTTAAGTTACAATACTTGTTACCGCCTGCTCTGCAGCTTGTCCCTTGGCTGGTTCTGACCTGTCTTTTCCAGGCAGAGGTAGAACATAAGTGGTTGGGACACATATATTTCTTCACTCATTGCTTCCAACAATTAACTTGTGTGGGGCTTTCAGTTTGCTGAGCATTATGCTAGGGTCTGAGGATAAGATTCAGAAATGACCGAGACAGACAAAACATGGAGTTGATATCCTAACAGGGAGACCAGCAAATGACCCAGAGTGTAAACATTGAAATAAGAACTAACCCCTCCTACCAAAAAATGTTTAACTGGGATATGAGAGAGATAGGATTCTTTGCAGTCACCATATTTACAATGAGATTTGAAACTAGAGGGGAAACCACTCCAGACAGTAGGGGCACTGATGTGAAAAGCATATCACAGAACAAGTTGAGTACGTGAGAAAGACGAAGGCAGCCAGTGGGGCGGAAGCTGAGTGGGCAGAGGAAGTGCCTTGAGAGACAAGTCCAGAGAGGTGGGCCAAGGACAGTTCCTACAGGTGCAGACCAGGGAGGGGGGTGGGTTTTTTTTGTGTGTGTGTGTGTGGGGGGGTGGGATTGGTAGGAAGGCACTGAAGTATTTTAAGAAAAGAAGAAACGTGATTTGTTTTATATATTAAAAAAAATAACTTGAGGACTTCTGTTCTGGGCAGATGGAGATGTACTTTTTCCTATTCTTCCTGCTAAACACAACTAAAAACCCTGGATGCTATATATATAATAAATATGAGAAGACTCAAAAAGGTAGAGAGAAGAAGGCAGACTGGCTGGAAGCCTCAGGACCTGAGGAGCAACAGATGGTGAGTTTCCTATTGTTTTTGTACATTTAAAATTTTCTACTTCATGTGTTCTAGACTTAAAGTAGAAGAAGCCAGCAGCTCAGAAGTGAGCACTAACCCCAAAAAGCTCTAATAAAAGTTTATGCTTTCTATCCTCCAAACGACCAGGAAAGGAACAGGTGTGCAAGACAGAAAATTTTTAGAAAATAATCACTGACTAACCCAATGCCACAGAAATACACAGCCCCATCCCCACCTATGCCAGCAAAAGCTATGTAGGAGGCCTCAACTTCCACCCTGTCCAGATAAAATGGGTACCCGCTGAGCCCCTCCTACAAAGTGTCAGAGAAGGCCGCAGAGGGACCTGGGACTTTCATCTTGCCACGAGCTCCTGACTTCTGTGGTGTCTGTGAAAACTGCTTGGAGACCTGGGCACACACCTCCATCTGGTAATAACCAGACATCTTTCTCCTTCCCCTCTGAAGTGTTGTTAGAGAAAGCCTAGTAGAGACATGAGACTTCCACCTCTGCCCAGAAGGAGTCTACTGCTCTCCCTGCAGTGACAGTTGAAGTCACTTGAGGAGCAGTAACAAGGCATTCATACCCCTCCTAACTGGGAAAGTGCTCGTGAAGGTCTAGTGAGGAATCAGAACACTCAACCTTCCTGGAAGTGATGAGGGACACACCTCTCAGGTGTCAATAGAGGCTGGGATGGGAACCTGGACTTTTATCCCCATTTGGAAATGATGAGGTGACCCAATTTACTTCCTTTGGCAGACCAACCCAGAATAAGCCAGAAGCAGCCAGCTTAAAGAGAAGGTTTAAATAAGCTCCATAAAATAATGCCCAAATATCTAGGTTTCAATGTAAAATGACTTGTCACAGTAAGAATAGGAAAAGTTCAAACTGAATGAAAAAAGACAATCAATAGATAAGAAGACAGAATGAGTAGAACAATCTGACCAAACCTTAAAAGAAGCCATCTTAAAAAACACCATCAGTGAGAAATTATAAACATCCATATAACAACAACAACAACAACAAAACTCCTAATGTGCTCAACAGAAGACTGAAAGGGAAAAAAGAGTGAATCAGTGAGCTGGAGGGTAGAAAAATAGAAATTACCCAATCTGAACAAGTAGATTAAAAACAAATAATCAGAGTCTTGTAGATTTTGCAAGACTATATAACATGTCATTGGAGTCCTGGAATATAGGAAAAAGAGGGCTGGAGTGAAAAAGTAAAAAAAGAAATAATGGCTGAAACTCCCCAAATGTGACAAAAGACATAAACATTCAAATTCAAGAAGCTGAGCAAACCCCATACAAGATAAACCTACAGAAATACAAGACACCACAGTCAAATTTCTGAAAAACTAAGAATAATCCTGAAAACAGTGAAGATAAATGATACCTTATCTATAGGGGAAGAACAATTCAAATGATAGCAGATTATTCAGTAGAAACTAGGGAGGCCAGAGGGAAGTGGCATGGGATTTTTCAAGTGTTGAAAGGAAAGAACTGACAACTTAGAATACCCAGTGAGGGGCTGGGGCGGTGGCTCAGTGGTAGAGCGTTTGCCTCGCATGCGTGAGTCACTGGGTTCGATCCTCAGCACCACATAAAAATAAATAAATAAAGATATTGCATCCATCTACAACTAAAAAAATATATATAAAAAAAAAAAGAATACCCAGTGAAACAATTCTTTAGGGATGAGTGAGAAACCAAGAAATAGTCAGACAAATGAAAAATGTAAAAACTAGTCACCAGCAGACATACCCTAAAAGAATTATTAAAGGAGGTTCTTTAAACAGAAGTAAAATTACAAAAGGGGGAAACTTGGAATATTCAGAAGAAAGAAAGTATGGAGTAGACACAAATAAATCAATATCAATGACTTTATTTCTTCTCTGAAGTTTGCAAAACTGTTTGATAGTTGAAAAAAATGATAACCATCTCCTGTGGGTTCTCAATATGTATAGAGGGAATATTTAAGACAAATCTATATTATATATGAGATAGGGTAAAGGGCTATAAAGAGAGGTAAGGCTTCTACATTTCACTCGAACTGCTAAAATTATGACCTCAATGGATTAGATATAAAAGTATGAGAGCAGTATATAATTGTACCTAGAGCAACAACTAAAAAAGTTGTACAAGGAGACATATCCAATGACATAAATAAAACAGAATTCTAAAATAATGTTCAAGTAACCAATAAGAAAGCAGAAAAAGATAATAAAAGCAAAAATGAAACAGTGCAAAACAAAGTATAAAAGGCAGACTTAAGCCATAACATTAAATTACATTAAATGTAAATAGTCTAAATATATTAATTAAAGGAAGAGATTTTGAGAGTGGGTCAAGAAGTGGAACCTAACCATAAACTATTTATAAGAAACTCCCTTTGAATATAGCAATATAGGCAGTATGAAATTTTAAAAATGCAAAACTATATATCATGTGAACATTCATCAAAGCAAAACAGAAGTAGACTCAGAGAAAAGAAATCATCAGAGATGAAGCTGGACATTGCATAATGATAAAAGCATCAATCAATTTGTATATATACATTTTCTTTATCCATTCATCTGTTGAAAGGCACCTAGGTTGATTCCGTAGCTTTGCTATTATGAATTGAATATCTAAAAAGAACAAATAAAAAAGGAGTCAATCCACTAAGAAGATATAGCAAATCTGAAATGTATATGTATAAAACAAGAGAACTAAAAAAATTGTGAGATACAATACTTTTGCATTGTGAGTAATCCATCTATCTTTATTACTGAACAATTTTCAATTTAAACATTCCAAGATTTATTTACCTATTCACTTATTGAAGGGTATTTTATGTTGTTTCCAGTTTGGGCAGTTATGCATAAAGTTTGTATGAACACATACATGCATAAATACACACACAAATGTGTGATGCAAAATCTAGTATAACTGGAAGAAAAAACAGGAAAATTTGTAATTATGGTTGGACCTTCAACATTCCTCTCTTAACAATTGATAGAAAAATTAGATAGAAAAATCAATAAGAATATATAAGAACTCAACAATACTATCAAAAAACAGGATCTAATTAACTTTTAATAGTAGACAATATGCTTCTAATAATCATAGGTCCAAGAAGAAGCCTCAAGAAAATTTTTAAAAAATTAAATTTGTGAGTCACAGATAAAACAGTGATGAAAGGGGAATATAGAGTACTAAATACACACGTTAGGAAAGAGTAAATGTTCCAAATAAATAATCTAAGCTCTTTCTTCAACAATATAGAAAAAAAATACCAAATGAACCCAAAGCAAGCAGAAGAAAATGATAAAGAGCAGAAATCAATGAAGCTGAAAAGAGAAAAATAATACAGAGAATCAATGGAAGAAATAACTCAAATGAGTTCATACTTTTATACCTTTAAGCTGCCATGAGTAGAATCTGGCTAATTCCTGAGGTGCCCTCAAGGTGTAGTCCACCAGCTGGGATGGAGCCTTCCACACTTGAATCTTTGTGCAACATTCCAGATCCAAACCATAACAAGAATTTTTACTGATCTTTCTTCAAGCTCATTGAGTATTTCCAGCTGTGTCCAGAAGTGTAGGGGACTTGACTTCATGACTTTTTTTAAAAAATATTTTTTTAGTTGTAGATGGACACAATGTCTTTATTTTATTGCTTTGTATGTGGTGCTGAGGATTGAACCCAGGGCCTCATGCATGCCAGGCAAGTGCTCTACCACTGAGCTACAATCCCAGCCCCACTTCATGACTTTTGATCTTTATGATGAGTGCTATGGAAAGCCAAGGAGGGCTTGGTTCAGAAAAGAGACCTAACCTCACAAACATGTTGAGCATATCACCTCACTGCTGTGTGAGGAACAGAGCAGAAGCAAGGAGCTAGAAGAAATCACAGTCCTCCATGGCAGAGGGGATGGCAACTGGGACCATGTTGGCATCCTCATGGATGGTGGGTTGTGGTGAAATGTGGAATGATTTGGAAAGTTGAGCCAGTTGGACAAAATCAAAAAAAGAAAAAAATTTTTAAATACTTCTATTATTTTCCTTCAGAATGAGAACTTTTATTACCACTTGTTTGAGTCATCTCTTTCACTGCTGCTACCAAAAGAAATTACAAGAACAATTTGTAGAGGAGGAAAAGTTTATTTGGAGCTTGTGGCTTTAGAGGTCTCAGTCCAGAGGCAGCTGACTCCAAAGCCCTGTGCTCAAAGTGTGGCAGAACATCATGGTGGAAGAGTGTGGTGGAAGAAAAAGCTCAGGACATGGCCAACAGGAAACAGAGAGACAGAGACCTTCATTCACAACAGACAAAATATAAACCCCCAAGACACAGTCCCAGGGACCCACCCTCTCCACCCACACCAGATCTGCCTACAGTTACCACATAATTAGGGGATTAATGCCCTAAGTTAAAACTCTCATAACCCAATCATCTCGCCTCTAAACTCTCTAGCCTTGTCTCACTAATGAGCTTTTAGGAGACACCTCATATGTAAACCATAACAAGTTGTGTACTGTTTTGATTTTTAATATATACAGTCATATGTTGCTTAATGATGGGGATACATTCTGAGACATACAGTGTTAGGTATTTGGTGGTCGTGCAAACAGCATAGAGTGTATTTACACAAACTAAGACAGCTAGAATGTCACTAGGCAACATAATCTTATGGGATCACTGTGGTACGTGCAGTCTGTTATATGGCACGTGACTGCAAAATATTTTATTTGCTAATCTGTTTTATCACTTATTATAAACATTTCATGTAAATAAATTTTATTCTAAAATACTACTTCAAATACAAAAATAAATGCATAGTACATAAATACATAATATTTGATTGTGGGATGCACCTGACTTTACTTAACCTCTACTATTGGACATTAACATGATTTTCTATTTTTCACTGTTTTATAAACACCTACTGTAATGTTTATTCTACTAATCAAATTTGCACATTCTTACTTATTTCTTAGGACACCTTCCCAGATGCACATAAAGGATTTGCATGTTCTTAAAGATTTTAATATGCATCTATTAACCACCCTTCAAATTATCCTCCTACTGGCAGTTTATAAATAATCTGCCTGCAGTACCCCTATTAAATTTTATCTGCTAACCACAGAGCATTATCATTGTGTTTGATCTTTGCCAGGCTGATAGGCAAACAATGTTATCTCATTGTTTTAATTTGCTCTTCTTTGATTATAAGCGAGGTTGAACATTGCCTTGAAGACATCAATTGACTCTTCCCTTCGTATTACTCAGACCACAGTTCACGTGCACTGGCATGAAGGATATGCCTTTGCAGGGGTGGGGGCGTTTCTCTTGCAAGTGACAAACAACCCAACTCAGGTAATTGAGAAGCTTGTTAGTAGAAAAACCATATTCAGGTCTAACTGGAGGCAAAGGACTTTGTTTCTCACTGTGGACCTCGGTTCTGTTTTCCATTGTATTGGGGTTTTGGGCTAAGGCATCTTGGGGTATCTGATGCTGACAGCCATTCCAGAAATTGTCTTTTTCAATGTCAAGTCCAGCTGGCCAAAATGCCTGCCCCTGTCCCAGAAGTCATGACAAAAGCCACAGTGCATCCCATTGGTTCCAAGGACAGAGCAGCCAACTCTGGGCCCAGCACAATGGCCTTGGGAGTGTGGGGGCTGTCCTTGGTTTGGTCCTAGGTCACATATTCTGGCTCTGGCACTAGGGGTAGAATCAGCCTCATCTGAAACAGAGGGACTAAGAGAAGGGGTTTAGGGAAGCCACACTGAACACTGAGAAGTCATTGTCACTATGGGGCAAAAATGTACAACTTGTATAAAGGAAGTCGATAACTCTTCTTTCCCTCTCTGCCCTGTCAGGATCACAGGATTCATCAAAGACTTTTTGCTAATATTTATGGCCCTTGGCTGGCATGGGCAGCATGGCTGACTGGTCCCATCTTCCCTGGGATGCTGTGGGGTACATATTGACTCGTTACACACAATGGGTAAGAAATGGTGCTGTAGAGAAAGCAGGATGGTATCCAGATGTTTGAGTCACAGACTCACCTGTTGGCAAGTTCCCGATCTCTGAAAAACACAGAAACAGGTAATCACAATTCAAAGTAGAAATGAAATGAGGACCAAATGCAGGTAAAAGGACCTGGGGAGGTGAGACAAACTGGAGTGGAGGGAGATTCTGCAGGTCCAGCAAGTGGGCTGGGCCCCGACTGACTCTGAGCAGGTTTTCCATAGATATCAAGAGTGAGGATAAACTCCGAGCCCACAGGATTCCACATGTAGTTTCCAAACCCTTTCTCGCAGAGCTCTGTGCAAATGACGACTTGCAAATTATAGGCAATTAATTGCATCATTTATATTCCCTGCAGATCCAAGCCAGATCTGGTCTCAGCCTCTTTAAAGCAAATGGTACACCACACCCTTCCCTTATGGCAGATGTCACTTCTTTCAATTATGTAAGCTCATCTGGCCTGGATGCTGGGGCCCTCCTACCTATCAGGCACTTGGTGCTGCCCGGACCTCAGGTCGCCAGGAGCAACAGGAAGGACTGTCAGGCAGCACCCGGTCGGCCCCAGCTGTGCTTGGTCTGATTCCAATTGGGAAAGACTTGTTAGTAAACAACCTTCCTAATAGTTACCATTTTTAATTTCTCCTGAAATATTGGCAGGGGAAGGCCCCGCAGAAGAAAAATGAGCCTTGAGAGATTCTTCACTGCCATGAGGTGCAGTCATGCTCGCAGCTCAGCCGGGTTGCCTGATCCAGGGCTGCTCCATTCATTCCTGCCCCCAAATTCCCATCAATAACTCCCTAACAATAACAAATTGCTACATGACACCCTAGCCACGGTGTTGGGACTAAGCACCTGATGAGATGTTTGCAATAAATTCGAATTCTTGCCTTTCCTTTCCTGCTCATATTTCATAGAGTCTGCTAATATTTATGGAGTATCCACCTTGTTCCAGCACATAGTAAACCAGAGGGGGAACGTCCCTTCTCTTGTTATGTTGACATTCTATGAAGGGGAGGGACTTAAAGAAAAATAAGCTTAGCCTTTCAGATGGTGAGAAGTAGAATGAAGGGAACAAGATGGGGCAATGAGATGATAGGGAAGGGCTCTTTCCTACGCACTGATTGTGTGAGTTCATTTTCCATCTCTATCACAAAATACCCAAGGCTGGATACTTTATAAAGAAGAGGATTCCTTTTGGTATATGGTTTTGACTCATGGGGAAGTTGAAGAGCATGGTGCCAGCACCTGCTCAACTTTTAGTGAGGGCCATGTGCTGCTCCATGCATGGTGGAAGAGTGGGAGGGAAGCAGGCACATGTGAAAGGGGAGCTAGAAAGTGGACCATGGAGGCCGACCCACTTTATAACCATCTGCTGTCCCAGTAGCTAACCCATTCCCCCCAAGAGCAAATTCAGTCTCATTAGAAAGACATAACTCCACTCATGCAGGTGGAGTCCTCCTGGTCCTAACTGTCCCTTAACATCTCCACCACCTCTAAACATCATTACTTTAGGGACTATTCAAGCCCCACATGAGTTTGAATGGGGTCAAACCACATTAAAACCATAGCATTCATTTCTCTGGTTGTATGTGATATACGATGAATCAAATTGCACTCTGCTATCATGTAAACCTAAATACAACAACAACAACAACAAAAAAAACCCATAGCATTTGTCAAGGATGACCTCTGGGTGGGGCTGACACTGGATCATTTCAATGATCCATAGGAATCAGCAAGGTGAAGATCCCAGGGGAAGAACATTCCAGAAAGAAGACACAAACCAGAAATGTTGGAGGTGAAGAGAGGCCCATGTGGTTAAAGGACTGTGAGCTGGTGAAGGGTGGAGGCCTCAGAGCACATTGTCTCTGGATGGCACTTTCCTTCCTTCCAAATTCCTCTTCCTTTTCCCCTAACACTGTCCCTGGCCCTGTCCCTTCCCTTGCCCCAGGCTACAGGATTCCTCTCTGCACACTCCTGGATCTGTGGTCTGTACCTTCCAAACTCATAGACTTTGGGGAGTTCAAGATATTGTTTTTTTTTTTTGAAGTTTGGCTCTTGGTAAAGTGCCAGCGCTATTTCCATCTTGTGTGGAAAATATAGAATTACCGTGAATTATATTGAAAAATTAGATTCATTCACTGCTGTGATAATTTATCTCCCAATCTGTCTCAGAGAGTTAGCAGCTGGTGAGAAAATAAAATGTAATTTAGGCAAAAAAAAAAAAAATCACTTTTAATCTATGTCTGGCAGGGAGAGAGAGGCTATTAAGTGAATTTACTCTTCACCAATCAGGTAGTTTTCTTTAGCACACCCTCAAATGAAATGTTGTGGTGGAGACTAATAGGGAGTTTGTTGTCCTTGGATGGGCCCCAACAACCCTGGGTGAGAAGTCAGGCCCCACTTACCATGCGAAGCTCCCTGACCAGAGGCTCCTCCCAGAGCCTCTGCCCGGACAGCCTATGCGCTAAGAGGATGCTCTTGATGACGCTGGGCTTTTCCATGGCAATTTGTGCCTTGAGAAAGGAGGAGAAACAGCCCCCAATTTTAAGCCTCATTGATTTAAGGTATTTGAAATATTCTTCTCCCATTGGTAATGATGGCCATTTTTCTTCTCCAGAGTGCCTGATTATGTGCCCTGGAATTGTCCTGACATCACTGCATGAGTCAGAACACTGAGCTAATTCTGCTCTGCCCAGAGAAAAGTCCAGAGCTCCCTGCGCGGGTGAGTCAGCGCCTCGCGGTAGCAATTGCAGGCCTGATGGAGGCTGCTGGGGAACTGCAGGCTTTAGGTGTTGACTGGCATCCTTCCCCCACAGCATCCAGTCCTGTGCCCCTTGCTTGGAGCACAGTGTCCATATGTCCAGGTTGTTTGCACTTGACCATGTTTCAGTTTTCCCCAGCATAGAGGGTAATAAGCTAAGAAGAATAAAAAGCAGCAAATTTCTGCAACCCCACCCCCACCCCTGTAACATGGTGGACGGTATCGCATGGCAAGAACATGACAGAGAAGAGGGGAGGGGAGTGCCAAACTTGTACCACACTCCACTGTAACTAACCCCCTCCCTTGATAATAGCATTAATCCACTCCTGAGGGGATGAGGGCACCTCTTAAAGACCCCAGCTCTTAATACTGTTACAATGGCAATTAGATTCCAACCCGAATTTTGGAGGAGACATTCAACCCATAGCATGGAAAGTCTGCCTTTTGCTCATTGTATAACATTGGGGGCAATTTTTTCCCCCTTCTTGGCTAGAGCTGCCTCATCTATAAAGTGACAAGTCTAGACAAGATGGTCAAGGCCCTTCCAGCTCAGAGTTTATTTCTCTGTGAATTTGTAATTCCGGCTACACAGATGTATGTCCAGCTCCACTCTGCACACCACGGAGAGCAGAGACCGTGCATCTCAGCTTGAGCTTTCTTGCAGTCCTTGCTCAAAAGACTGTGTCTCAGGTGACTTCAGGGGATAGATGGTGGATTTTAATGTGGAGAGGGTGCAGAGCAGAGGGGAGCATCCACTTACCATCGGTGACTCATACGCTGGGCGTCTCTGATGGGATGCCGCGTTATGTAAGCAGTTGATTTTCTCAGAGTGAACTGAGGATCCTCCTGTAGCAGGTGACTGGGAGCATAAACAGAGATCCTGGGTATGGAGGGCCCTCTTAGAAGTCACCTGGACTATTAGGTGCCACTCCAGGCAAAACTGTGCCTCATCTAGTTCCCCAAAGATGGGCTTCTTGAACATGATCTCCAAAGCCAGGGGAAAAAAAAAGACAAGGTTTGATTTAAATTCAGTTTGAACTTCCAGGAAAACCAGAGTTCTCATTAAAGATTCTGCCTGGCCCACCTGCACCTCTCCACACTGGGTCAGGTCAAAATCACCAGTGGAATATAAAAACAGGGGACCATCCTTTGGTGTGTTCAGTAGGCAAAGCTGAAATGTAAGGAGATTTTTGAAAGATGGAAGCAGACCGGTCTGGGGGCGGGGGGAAAGAGGGCTGACCACATGCTAAAGCATAGACTGCATTGATTCACTCATTTACCAGATCTTTCCTGAGTGCTTTCTATGTGCCTTGCACTGCTCTAGGAATTGGGGACACAGAAAAGAGAACAGGAAAAACAAGATCCCTGCTCTGGGGGAGATATATATCAGGTTGGAGAGACAGATAGAAGAACCTGTATGCAAAATATTTTCTGGTGAGAAATGCTGGGAGATGTGATGGAGTGTGAGTGGACGGTTAGGTTTCCTCATGGCTGGTTAGGAAAACCTCTCAGGGGCAGTGAGCTTTGAGCAAATGCCTAAAGGGCAGAAAGGAGCTGCCTCATGAGAAAGACAAGGGGGAGAATATTCCAGAGAGGCTGAGATGAGAGCAGCCTGGCAGGTACCCATGGCATGGAAAGTGCAGCTGGAGCCTTCTGCAGTTGAAGAAAGATCCAGGTGGAATGCCACTGTTATCACACCTGCTGTCTCATCTTCGAGGGAAATCCAGAGGTGAGGGTGCATTGTGGGTGTGATGGGGGTGTATGTGGGTGGGGAAGCGTCCAGGGCTGGGAGTCATAGTAACACCGATGTCTGACCCCGTTACAGGAAGCAAGGACTACAGCACCAGAAGATACAGGACCAGAAACAGTCAGGTCACCTCTCTTAGACAAAGGGTCCCTAAACATCTGCCTCTTTTCCTCCTGCCTCCCCTAAACTGCTGAGTCTCTGGATCATCCAGGACATTCACAATAAATCTGATTTTTCTTCTTCCTTTTGCCTGAATCCAATAAATTTTAACAGGGGCCACTTTGACTGTCCATCTCAGCTGGAACTGATTTCAACTGTCAGTACTAGGTAAACCAAACTTCTCCCTGGTAGGATGAAGGGACAGAAAATAGCCAGGCATGGGGAAAGAAACAAGTTCAAAAATGAGTCGCCCACGGGAGACATTGGATAACTTGTCTCCCTAAACAGTAAAATTACGGAAAGAAACGAGAGGTAATTTTAGAGAATTTTTAACTGTCCTTTCAACAAGATTCAAAATGTCATTGCATCTATGAATCTGAAGCGGAAGCTCACCCATGAAGGCATGAAAGGAGGACAAATTAGGACAATCTAGATGAGGAGATGACTCAGAGAGATGGTGGGAGCCTGGGCTACGTGTTGGTGCCACACGTGTGGGCACTGTGGTCCCGAAAACGTCCTAGAGCCCATCAATATCCTATAAATAGGGGGTTTAAAATAGAATCTTCTCCAGAGAGCGTTGCAAAGCGTAAATAAGGTAACAGTGTGTGAACAGAGCTTAGCGCAGTGTCAGGCACACGAGCAGCATGCAATAAACATGGCATTCTTGAGAAGATGGACAGAACACAGCAGCTTAATTTAGAGATTACCACAAAGGCCATGAACAGCAAGTTAGAGTCCTCAGAACCCAGAGCAACATGGAAGGCGAATTTGGGAAATTCTTCCTTGTTGCAAAAGAAAAATTGAAAGACTCAAGAGATGAAAATGACAAGAGATTTAAAAAGAAGAGAGGCATGCGTCACAGGGGTAGGACATTCCGGAGAGATCTTGGAAGTCAAAAAGGTGAAGACAGCCCACATGAAATTGAATTAATTATTATTATTATTATTATTTTTGGTACTGGGGATTGAACTCAAGGGCACTCGACCACTGAGCCACATCTCCAGCCCTATTTTGTGTTTTATACAGAGATAGGGTCTCACTGAGTTGCTTAGCGTCTCGCTGTTGCTGAGGCTGGCTTTGAACTCGCGATTCTCCTGTCTCAGCCTCCCTTAAGTGCTTGGATTACAGGCTTGCGCCACCGTGCCCGGCTTAATTTTTTTTTTTAAATTGGGAAATATACTCTGCTCTTTCCGCAGGTGGTGAAGGAGTCATGGAGCAAATAGCAAATGGAAACAGAGAACAGCCCAGTGAGACATCTGAATTTCAGCGACGAGGACAAAGAGATTTGCCAAATGTACAATTAAATGAAAGGAGTTTATTGCAAAGGGAAAAATCAGATCAGTTTGATTTCTGTCTCCAGAAGCCAACACTGGATAAGAAGGTGCGATAGTAGAGGGAAAGAGCGATGGGGAATTCTGATTGTCATTCTAGGTTTTCCTTCCTGGGAGGGCAGCAGGAAGATGTTCTCATCTGTGTCACTCCCTATGGGGCTGGGATGGATTCTATGTAGAATTCAGACCTGCAGGGGCATAAGTTAAAGAATTGTAGAACAAACTCTTGAAATGGGGCCAAAGCTAAATGATTACCTTTACTGGGGTTTCGTAATATGCAAATATTTTCTTTTAAAAATGCCTTAAAATGACTTAATACTAACCCAGATTTAATATCCTATATTTCTTTTCTTTTTCTTAAATTGACAAATGGGAGTAATAAGGAGGGGAAGCGAATGTTTACTAGATTTTTCCTTTCCTAAGTAAGTACTGATAAAGGTTTCTTTTCTCACAGGGAGTAGAGAGAAGGAGATCTTTCTAAAAATTTAAAAACCACTTTCCAAGGCAAAAACAGGATGTAAACTTCACATCAAAAAGGACAGAGAAAACCATTTCCAGAGAAGAACAAAACCAATAAATAAAATAATGTGAGCATAAGAACAAAATCTAAATATATAAAAATAAAACCACTTATCCTCTATTGTGACAAAAAATGTGTCTCATGTTAGAATTCAAAGATTCCTATTAAATGCTGAATTGAAATCCATCCAGGTTTGTATCACAGAAAAGTTCCAACTCTGCTCTAGGTCATAAAAGAAAGTGAATAAAGTGAATTAATGTCAAAATATGACATGTTCCTTGATAGGAAGTCAACATTTTAAAGATTCTATTTGTTTGTAATTAATTCATAAATAAAATATAATTCTAATAAACATTCAAATAGAATTTTTTAAAATTCGGCAAAATACTTTTTAAGTTGTTCTGGAAGAAAAAAACATGGGAAAAATCAAAGTAAAAACTGAAGCAACCAAATAACAGAGACATTTATTTTTGATATTAAAAATACTTTAAGGTGGGGCTGGGGTGTGGCTCAGTGATAGAGCGCTTGCCTAGCATGCTTGAGGCACTGGGTTCGATTCTCAGCACCGCATATAAATAAACAAAATAAAGGTCCATTGACAACTAAAAATATTCAAAAAAAAAATACTTTAAGGTGAATTGATGAAGAGAACATGGTAAGGATAAAAAAACTGAAGCTATTCTTGTACTCTACTAGAAATCCCCAGAATAAACCCATGTTAATAAAATAATACTTCATGGCATTGGATAAAGAATAAATTATTAAGTAACTTGATAGTTTTGGGAAATTAATAAAGTTGAATCCCTACATCATAGTCCATAACTAAATGAAACAGAATGGACTAAAAGGTTAAAGGTAAAATACAAACACACAGAATAACTAAAGTCTAATAAAGGTAGAGCAAGAATAAAGATTTGCTTGATCTCTGAGTAGAGAAAGGAGAAAGAACTTCTTTCTTTCTTTTTCTTTCTTTATTGGTACTGGGGATTGAACCCGGAGTGCTCTACCACTGAGTCACATTCCAAGTCCTTTTTATTTTTTTATTTTGAGAGAGGATCTCACTAAGATTCTCCTCCTCCCTCAGCCTTCCAAGTCACTGGGATTACATGAATATGCTATTACACCCCCCTGGAGAATGTCTCAGCCAAAAAAAAAAAAAAAAACAGAAAAAAGAAAAACAAAAAGGAAGACAGTACAATAGTAGAAAATAAAGGGCTTGATGATATCAATATTAGAAAATAATAATTTCTCTGTCATGAAATTTTTAAATCAAATTTAAAGGAGAAAAAACAGGAAAGTAATACACACACACAAGCTTAATGTCCTGGCGATATAGAAATTAATACCTTGAGGGAAAAAAGTAAGCATTTAATAGGAAAAACTGGGCAAAATACACAGAGAAATGAATTAAAAAAAAATACAAGTGGCCAATCAACATATGAAAAAATGCACTTTGGGAGGCTGAAACAGGAGAATCGCGAGTTCAAAGCCAGCCTAAGTAATGGCGAGGCGCTAAGCAACTCAGTGAGACCCTGTCTCTACATAAAACACAAAATAGGGCTGGTGATGTGGCTCAGTGGTAGAGTACCCCTGAGTTCAATCCCAGGTACCAAAAAAAAAAAAAGAAGAGAAAAGAAAAATGTACATCCTCATTAACAGACAAACATATTCAAATTCAAACAGCTTGTCTACAAATTGAAAAATATTAAAGTCTACACACTGCCTCTGAGGGCTGGGGAGGGCCCAAGAAACAGGCACCCCTCCATTGAAATCCTCCAAAATGTTCACAACCTTGGATACAAGTATCCCGTTCCTAGGAAATTATTCTAGGGAAAAAGGCAGGGGTTCCCACTAAGATTTAGCTACGAGGATGATCTTTATGGCATGTTGTAAGCAGGTCAAAATCGACGATAATAAGCAAATCTCATATTTATTTATTGAGCACATAAAATGGCCAGGCACTCTGCCAGACCTTTCACATGCATTATCTCATTTGATCCTCAAACAGCCATGTGAGGTACATGCCATTATTATCTGTATTTTACAGATGAGGAGATAGAGGATTAAAACAACTCAAATGCCTAGGAAAGGGGATGGTTATACATAACCGTGGAACAAAACGAATGAGAATGTTGTAAAACTGTGCAAAACCATATTTCTCAGAGAGTATGGAGAGACATCCCTAATTGTTCACAGTATACGTGTGCGTGTGTGTGTGTGTGTGTGTGTGTGTGCACGCACAAAGTGTTAAACATGGGGCAACAAGACTTTGGAGAAAATAAAATATAATGTCTCTTCCTAGGAAAGCTCAGATGATGAAAGAAAAAAAGGAGAGAGAAGAAGAAAGAATGCTGTGAGCAGTGATTTCCTCTTCCTCAGTGATAGAAAAGTGGCAATCTCAGTCATCCTTTGTCTTCACATTTTCTTCGATGAGTATGTGCTTGCAGAACAAAACAGAATTTAAAATAGGATTTTATTGAAAGAGGGAAAAGAACTGATGCCATTTCCAAAGGTCTTCTTTTTAACAGAGAAATGGGATTGTTCTCTGATTGACAGCCAATGGTTTATCCTAGGTTGCTGAGGTCACTCAAGTTGTCAGAGCTACCTGATCCTACAAGAAGAAGAGGACCAATTTATTTACCTTAGAATAATCCCACTCTTTGGTCCAGAGAGACTCTAACTTCAAACACATTCTTTGAATCACTAAGTCCTCCCTCTGGCGAAGGGTTTTGCTATGAGGCTGAAGCCCCTACACGATCCTAACTAAATATACATGTCCTGATGCTCAGGTTTGTGTATTGACATGTCTGTGAGCCCCCAGCTGCATTTTGGACCAGAACAAAATGACCAATCCCTCTGCAGGTTCTCCTGAATTTCCACAAACGATTATTTCCACTAACATAGAAAACAATACTCCATGTTTCTAATCAATTCACAGCAGGAAGGTGGTTTGGGCTGTAGAAAGAAGGACTAAGTATAGAAGGAGGTGTCAGGGAGTCTGTCCGTCTGGTCTGGGGAATGTCGCCACAATGCTGATCACATGGGGATCTGCCATGGTTGCACCTATGGCTCAGGCAGGAGGGCTCCTTCCAGAAAGGTGGTTTCAGAAATCTTGTGGGTGGGTGGGTTTCAGGTTGGGGGATTAAGATGTCACCTTTAAATGAGGCAAGAAATACAGAAAAGTATTCTATTGATGGTGCAGCTGGGCATATTTGGCACTTGAACCTTCCATTTATTCATTCCTTCTTTCCAAATACACCTGCTGATCACGCAGAATGTGCCAGATGCTGGGGATATGGGGTTGGACAAAGAAGACACGTTCCCTGCTTGGGTGGAGGTTTAATAAAGATGTGAACATGGAAAAAAATAAGGTAATTTCAGAAGGAGGTCATTGTTCAGAAGAGACTAAATTAAATGACAAGGTAATGAGATGGGAAGTGGCTGGGGATTTGTGTTCTAGAGTGGTCACAGAAGGCCATACCAGGTGGCAAAAGAGTGAAATACGAATGAGGAGGCAAAGTTAGACACTCTGCATGGCACACCGATTCCTTCCTCAGCCTGCCATGCCTGTCCATCAAGCATACCTCCTCCAGCAGGTCTTCCCTGGAGTTCTCAGCATCTGCTGTTGCCTCCTGCTCAGAGCAACACCCACACTGTGCTCCACCAGACAACCCTCCCAATGATGTATGTGTGTGTGTGAAATGTACGTGCATGTCCTACCCTTCCATTATGGGTGGGGGTGGAGGGCTTGTGGATAGGCAAGGGATACATCTTGTAGTCCGTCTATAGCTGAGGGGTCTGAGTTCTTCCTGAGCCTTGGCCCAGATATCCATATCAGTTACTCCCTGGGGATATAGGGTTGGACAAAGAAGACATGTTCCCTGCTTGGGTGGATGGATCTACCTGAACCTCCAACAGACACTTTGTACTCTATACATCTCAAACTGAATCCATTACCCTTTTCCCTCCCAGGCCTGCTCCTTTTCCTATACTGTTTCAACAACATCTCAGGCTTTGTTTCTTTAAGGATCTATCTGCCAGGATCACCAAAGGTGGTTGGGAAGTGTGTGCACTGCACAAAGACCAAGAGGGAAACTGAAACCTAAGTTATATTCTTGGTAATCATGTCTTTTGGTGTAGAGTTGAATTTCCCCAAAGGAAGGGGTGTCTTCGCCTGCCATCTACCTACTTGCCAAAGATACCATCTACTTGCCCGGGGGTTACACCATATAATTTATTTACCCAGAGAAGTCACATTTTCCTAAGTTGCATAAAGACTGTGCTACAGCACAATGTCATCTTTCCAGCTCATCTTTGTGTTCTGAGATGTCCAGTATTCTCTCCAAATGGCTATTCCTTCTTCAACCTTGAAGGTCACCCTGAAATCTCCCTTCTTCTGGGAAATATCCCTGGTACCCAAAATCCATAGTCTCGCCTCTTCTGAAGTCACAGCACAGTCTATTGCCCTGCTCACACCTTCTTACCTTAAGGGAGGCCTTCCCTAGTGAATTTTGCCATCCCAACTGGGACCGTGTGTTGGGCCTCTGTGGCTGGCAGTGAGCCATGCTCAGATCACAGAAGTCTGAAATATACCACCTGGCTCCGGGCATGAACTTCTTGTGGTCTTGTATTTCTCCATGTGGTTTCTATGAGCTGTCTGCATCTGAATCCCCTGCACATCCTGCACCAGGATCTCTAGGAGCTGGGTCCCTGGAATCTGCATTATGAAGAAGCTCATAAGTGGTTTTCATGTATACACACTGAAGTGTGAGGACCACAGTCTTATTCATGCTAAACCTCCTGAGGGGTTGTTGTAGGGACAGATGAGGCAAGACACCAGATAGGAAACAGGAAGTAAGTTTATTTGACTGCAGTCAGTTCAGAGGGTACAGCTTTTGCTGTAATCAATTAATTCCCCTGAACCTTGAGTTCAGGCAGTTTCAGAACTTTATACCCAGCGTGTAAGGGGTGGGGCTCAGAAGTTCAGTCCGCAGAAGTTTACACAAACACATCTTTTTTCTTCACTGTTCTGGGCTAGTTAACACTTCAAGGACAGCACCTGAGACAGGAAGAACTTCTTCGCCCCTTTCTTTCCTCCCCCTGCCAGCTGTTACCATGGAGCCCAATTAGTTGCATCTTCTCTTATCTCTGAAATGTAAACATCTCTGTGAAGCTCAGGCCCAAGGCCAGAGGCCTTGTTAAAGAATCTGTCCTTCTTATTACACTTTGCATTTACAAACCTACTTCCAGATTAAAAACAACAACAACAACAACAAACTTCTATAAACCATTATATTGTTTCTACACTAGATAGTCCAAAAATGTTTTTGAAAAACTGGTAAGGGGCGTTCAGCACCTGGAGTGCTGATCTCTTCTAGGCCGGTGGCCAAGCAAGACAGAACAACAGGAAATAGGAACTTTAACTACATTGAACTCTTTGGTAGAAACTCTTCTGCTGATAGTCCTAAGATCAATTATGGTGCAGATTTCTGGAGAAGCTTAATTGAGATTTTCTGTGGAGGAGGGTGTACCACTAGAGGGCCAGGAAGTGTGTCTGTTATGGTTTGGATGTGAGATGTCCCCCAAAAGCTCACGTGTGAGACAATGTAAGAAGGTTTTGAGAAGTGATTGGGTTGTAAGAGTCTTAACCCAATCATGAGTGAATCCCCTGCTAGGGATTAACTGAAATGGGAATCGGGGCGTGGCTTTGGGGATATATTTGTATCTGGCGAATGGACTCTCTCTGCTTTCTGATCACTGTGATGTGAGCTGCCTCCCTCTTCCATACTCTCCCACCGTGATGCTCAGCCTTACCTCCAGCCCCGAGAAATGGAGTTGGCCTTTAATGGATTAAGACCTCTGAAACCGTGAGCCCTCAAATAAAATTTTTCTCCTCCACCATTGTGCTGGCCAAGTGTGAGGAGCAAAAAAAGCTGACTAAAACAGTGTCCCTTGGGATGACTGGGATGGCAGGTTCCTGCTGCCTGAAACTTCTGGTACAGCCCTGCAGTCCTCCAAAGGAATGAAGAGCTTTGAGTGCTGACCCAGAGCCATTACTGAGCTGTTTCTCTAATTGAATAAAAGCAAAGTTCACTGGAAAACAGTGTGTGGAATGCAATAACTTGCTGACAAATGAGAGATAAAAGATAGATAGATAGATAGATAGATAGATAGATAGATAGATAGATAGATAGATGGATGAATGGATGTATAAACAGACAGAAAGACAGATAGGTGATGTGCACACATGCTTTCAATTGCATAGAATATCTCTAGGCAAAAGAAAGGTTTCCCCTAGGAAAAAGAACTTTGGTTTAGAGTAGTGGAGAGAAAGTTTTCCCCATATGTCCATTGGCATACTATAATTTTTAGAACTATGTACAAGTATCATTTTTAAATAAAAATAGTGATTATGAAATGCAAGATTTCTCCTATATAGTTTTAATTAACCCTTATATAATTAATACTCCACACCAGGTACTCCTCTATCTGGTTTTATCTGTTTTAACAATCCTAAGAAATAAATACTACAATCATTTCTATCTCACAGGTCTTATAGGTAAAGAAACTACAGTGTAAATAAGTGAATCAGTTTGCCCAAGTTCACTCCTGGTAATGATAGAGTAGGCATTCAAATACAGGTGGTCTTACTTCAGAGGCCATGTTCTTGACCACTAGGCTGCACTGCCCCTTGAGCCACTAATCTTGGCTTAGTTCTGAAGAGGAGTCCATCTATTCTTTGGTCCCAGCAGGATCCATAGAATTCCTGATCCAAGTATCATCTCCTTTCTCCTAATTGATGGATCAGTCATAATTCCAAGTACATAGCTTAACCCAAGCATAGGATATGCAAAAAAGAATGAATCAATCAATTCATTGGCCATGGAAATTCACACATTTTTGGCAGCGGAGATTTGCTACGTGAGGGTGGAAGTGAGGTGCTGTTATGGTTTGGATCTTTAATGTCCCTTGAAAAGCTCATGTTTTGAAAGTGAGGTCTCCAATGCAGCAAGGTTCAGAGGTGAGGCTTTTAGGCAGTGATGAGAGCTGCGGACTAATCAGTGGATTAATCGATTTGAAGCATTAATTATTTGAATGAACTCGTGAGTGGTAACAGAAGGCAGGTTGCACATGCCAGGAGGAGGCGGGTCATGGGGCAGTGTGACCTTGGGGACTACACATTGTCCTGGCTCCTTGTGCACTCTCTCTCTCCCTCTCTCTGCTTCCTGGCTGCCAGGAGCTGAGCAGCTGTCCTCCATCATGCCCTTCCACCATGACATTCTGCCTCATCTCAGGCCAAGAGCAACGGAGTTGGCCAACCATAGACTGAACCTCTGAAACCATGAGCCCACAATAAACTTTTCCTCCTCTAAGTTGTTCTTGCCAGACATTTTGATCACAGCGACGCAAAGCTGATTAACACAAGGGGACTTTATGTGAAAATGACAAGGTTGGAGGGAACCCAGAAAACAGAGTAGAAAGAAGGTCCGTGTGATGAGGGCATAGTGCTGTGGAGGAGATGACCAGAGCTGAGGCTAGAGAAGCAGGCAGGGGTCAGATCATGCAAGCCTTTACAGACAATTTCAAAATGTATGTTATGAGCCAACGGAAGCCATGGAGGGATTTGAGCCAGACAGTGACTTTCCTGGCCAGGCCACCAGGGGTACGAATTGTCGCCAACTGGATGCATCCTTGCCCGAGGTTGCATCCAATTAGTTCTGAGGCTCTGTGAGACCAGTGAATGGGAATGGTGAATGTCATGTAAGTGAGGAGCCAGAGAAGTGGCCCTGGGGCTTGCAGAGGGTCCTGGAATAGAACATGCTCAAATCCCCCTATTGCCAACTTATGCAGTGGCTGCCCACCTCAGTCCCATGGCTCCTTCCTCGTTGGCCAGGACTCGAGAAGTTTATCCAGCTGGAACCTTGGCCAACAGCTGGCCTTTCAGGCCTCATTCCCAAGCATTCTGAGTCATAGAGGCAGCCGCGTCAGGAGATGTGAGGAGCCCAGTTGACATTCTCTGCCAACACAGATGTGTCAGCACCCAACAGTCTCCTGAGCTTCTTGGGCCAGCCAGACTTTGACTGAGGTCATGGAGACAAAGCAAATTGAAGCACACGGCACCCCAGGAGAGGAGGCAATAGTAAGGAGGCCCGTCAGGCTCCATGAGGCCTGTTAACATTAAATGCTGTGCTGACCTCAGCTCTTGACCCAAACTCTGAGCTCTTCTCAAGGTCACCGGGCCATGTCAAAGAGTCTAACAGCTGACATCTTTTGCAACCACCGTGCGGGAATCAGGGAGATGGGATGCAATGGTAGGTGAGAGACTCAAAAGGAATTCAGTTCAGTGTACCATCAATTCTGGTAAGCTCTGGGGCTACAAAGACACAGTCTCTGCCTCTGGGAGCTACAGTCCTTATGGGAAGAGAGACCTGGGAGCCAATAATGGCAATAATGGCAGTGCACTGTACATTTCTAACAGAAATGATCAGCCCAGACAGTACAGAAATCCTCCTGGATGGTGGGGTAGGAACAGGATCAGGGAAGCCAGGCATGGAAGGAATCATCTGAGCTGGACTTGAAGGATGAGTAGGACTTGAGAAGAGAATGAGAGGGGAAAGAACATTCTAAAATCAGAAGCAAATAGAAGAGCACAGCAGTTAGGCACAAGAACTGGGGAGCCAGAGCACTAAGCTGGGAACAGATTCTGCCACGGACTAGCTGTGTGACCCTGGCCCTCCTTCTTACCCTCTCTGTGCCTCGGTTTCTTCATCTGTGAACAAACAGTATTGACTCCAGAGAATTGGACTGGAGATTTGAAAAGTTAACACACAGAAGATGCTCAGAAGAGTGTCTGGCCTGCAGTAAGCACTATACATGCATCCGCTGCTGCTGCTATCATTACTACCGCCATCATCTTTGGATAGCTGCCCTGTGTGGATGTTGTGAAGCTGCAGGTGAATGGAGGTCAGACACAAGACTTCAAAGGCAAACCAGAGCCGGAGAGCCAAACAGCGGGGGCCACTGAGATTTCCACCTCTTTCTTCTATGGGGAGTTTTCACAAGAAGAAAATCCAAGCCACAATTAAGGGGAGACTTACGTGTACCCATGCCCTGGCCCTGTGGGAGGGAAGCACTTTCAGACTTCAGTCCCCACTCTGCGTATTTATCAGGCTCAGCCTGTACCCAGCTTTAGTCATGAGAGCCTGAGGGAGAAGCACAGACGACTTCGTGCAAACTGGACCATCTCAGGGTGGGTTTGACAGACAGCTGGGAGCCAAGGTGGAGAGAGAGAGATCGGATGGGGTTCAGATCAGCCTCCGGTGGATAGGGGCCACTGAAGGAAAGCCACACACCTAAAGGTGGATTTGGGACCCGATGAGGGCAAAGTTGGAGGGTGAGCATCACATGGGAGTGTCCCCATAGAAGCAAGAGGTTTGGCAGGCAGTGCTCCCATCCCAGTAGGAGGCCCCAACAAGTTACCTCTTGGGCAAAGTCTCAGGCAGATCTCAGAGTTTGGGCAAGTTACTCCAGTATAATAAAGCCCTCTGGTCCTCTCATCTCCATAATTAGCAACCCAGGGCAGTGGAGTAGTCAGAGCTCAATGTTTCATTTACAGAGAGAGCTCTTGACTTTCCCCAGCTTGGCCTTGGCCTGCTTCTGGTGGTAGAACCAGGCCAGGGGCTGCTAGGTTGCTTCTCTACTTCTCTCCTTGCCGATCTCTCCCTCTATGCCCCCTCCACCAGGCTGCCCTTGACTCCTCCCAGGATAAAGCGGGAAGAGGAAGACAGTGAGGGCAGGCCGGGCTCCAGGAGCAGACTGGCCATTGGCTTCTTTCTCTAGGCATGGTCAGACACCAGAAATTGTCTCCCCTGATTTCCAGGACACACAGGTCAAGGTCTCCGAAAGATCCCCTCAAAGCTCTTTCCCCATTTGGCTTAAGCTGAGGGGAGCATCCCCTCTTCCCCACTGGCTGTTGGTGAACCCACTGTGGATTGACAGCTCTCGCCCTCCAACATTCCACACATGACCCTTTGTGATGGGTGCTGAGCTAAAATCCTCAGAACTGGTTTTGGCCACCCCTTCTGTTCTAGTCAGCCTTTTCACCACTGTCAACAAAAGACCTGACAAGAACAACTGGAGGAAGAAAAGTTTATTGGGGGGCTCATAGTTTCAGAGGTCTCAGTCCGTAGAAGGCAGACTCCATTCTTCAGGGCCCAAGGAAAAGCAGAACATCAAGAATGTGGTGGAGGAAAGCAGTTCAGGACATGATCAGAAAGGAGAGAGAGAGACTTCACAAGGACAAAATAGAAACCCTAAAGGCATGCCTGCAAGAGCCCACCTCCCCCAGCCACCCCTACCTGCCTATAGTTACCACCCAGTTAATTCCTATCAGGGGATTAACACACTAATTAGGTTAACTTGCATAACACAATTATCTCTAAACTTTCTTACATTGTCTCACAGGAGTTTTTAGAGAACATCAAATCTAAAGCACAACACCTTCCCCCTTGCATAGGTGACCAAGCAAGCCACCAGCCTCCCCTCTAGATCAAGAGCTCCTAAGGGGAAGGAGTTCATCTGGTTTACTTTTGTAGCCTTAGATTCTTAAACTGCCTTTGACCTTTAGTTGCTGAATAATTCTGGTGACAAAATAATGGCCCACAAAATTTCCACATCCTAATTCCAGAACCTATGAAAACGTTAAGCTCCGTGGCAAAGGGGAGTTGAATCTGCAGGTGGAATTAAGGTTGCTAATCAGCCAACCTTGAGAGGGGAAGGTTATCCTGGATTCTCTGGATGGGACCAATGTAATCACAAGGGTCCATAGAATTGGAAAAGGGCGGTAGATCAGAATCAGAGAGAGAGAGATCTGAAGATAAAAAGCTCCTGGTTTTAAAGATAGGAAGCCACTGCAGTTGAAGGGATGCAGTCCCTAGAAGCTGGACACTCCCCTAGAGTCACCAGGAAGAATCATAGCCCAGGGGAACATTTAGAACTTCTGACTTCCAGAACCATAAGATAGTGACGGTGGGAATTAGTTGCTGCAGCCACAGAAAACCAATATAATCAATGCTCGACAAATGTTAGTTGAATCATGAAGTTACATTGAATCAGAAGGTTTTTAAATGAATCTGAAATCCAAGCAAAGTAAGGACAAAAATTGGAGGGTTGTGTCCTTCAGGCCCTGGACACTCCTCTGTCCATCTCGTAGTAGCAGAAGCTTCCTATCAGTCATGCTCTGAGGTGTCTCCCATGGGCAGTGCTGGATTAGCAGTGCCAATTCCTGGCTTGCAAACTCCTTGCTTTCCAGTTTACTTGCAGACGACTCTCTTACACCATTTTGTTATCATTTTTCAAAATGATAAAAGCAATGTATGCAATTACTAACTTTTTCTTGCAATTCAGAGGAGCATTATAATGTGAAAATAAAAGTCCTCTCTCCTAACATTTATTTCTGATTTTCAGAGGTAAATGACTGCTATTTCTACACATCCTTTCACATTTTTTTCCTACACATGTATGAGCTTACTTTTCATATGTATTGGGTACACACACACACATAGTATTTGGACACAAAAGTGAACTGTACTGTAGATAGTGATCGAAAATTTACTTCACTCACGTAACGGTATTTCTTGGGTCTCGTCTCCTACTATCACATATAAATACACTTCATTCTTTTAAGCAGTTGTATAGTAGTCCATTGTGAACCACAATTCATAGAATCCCTGCCATACTGGCATTTTGAGGGTTTGGTGTACAATCAGATTCTTAAATCTCTAATCACAATCTCTGAAGACTCCATACTCACAGACATTTTATAACTTTCAGAGACCCTGAGTACTCGCTTTTGGAATTTCTACCTCATATCACATCAAACATATTTAAATACACCCACATCCAACATCAAATATAAATTTCTTCTGTAAAAATTGAAAGGAATTTTATGATTTCACTTTTGAAATAATTTGGCTCTAGGTAACTTACTTAATTTATGATTGACTACTGTTTCTTAGCAATCATCATGCATACTAGGGAATTCTCTCCAAGTGAAGCAATTTAACCAGCAAATACTTTTTAAGTGTGCTGACATTTTTGTGAATACTAAGCTTAAAAACTAATGAAATGACATACTTGGTTGATGTTTAAATAAAGTCTAATTTTGATTCTGTTGCTTTCTTTTGGATTTTGTAGTCAATAGTTTTATTTTTCAGACCTACTATTTTTCTCTGGGCTTTGAGAAGATCATAATCCCTACAGATGATGGCAAGCAAGAAGGGACAAAAAGTGCAGCACACACTGCCTGTGACCGAGTGCCTGGGCTCACTCTTGGGGTGAGTGGGTGGGAGAGCTGGGATGTGCCCAGAGCTGGCCTCAGTGGGGAGCATACCACGTCTCCAACAGGGGTGTTGCCCAAGATGGTCTAGGGAAGAGAGCAGGGTGTGGGTGTGGAATAGTTCATGAAGAAGATCTGGAGTCACAGTCAAGTAACATCACCTAGGGTGGTTTTTTACAAAGGAAACAAGATAGATCAGGGCTTGGGCACCCCAAAACTCCTCATCCACACATTATGGGATCATCTCTCAGAGCCCTGTTTTATTTAATGCTATGGGGAGTGTCTCTCTTGTTGATCTCTACAAGGGAAGCCACACCTTCAAGGTCTGGAGCTCGCCAATTCTGCCACTCTGCTCAAACAACCATAAAACAAAAGCAGGGGACGACGCCAGTGCAGAGCTGACTAATGGCAAACAAGGGTCTCCATCAGAAGGTAAATGTCCCCATCTGTGTGGCTACATGTGCGAATGTCACACTGATCAGAGCAGGAAGTACTCGGGACGGAAGGGCAACATAATGGCAGAGATAATTTGGCATCTCATTGAGTTTTCTCACCCCCAAGAAGAACAATTTTTTTGAAAAGATTGACTTTCTCCATGGAAATTCCTTTCTAATGTAAGCACTTGCTTGATGATGAGCTAATATAAATGCTTATGATCATGAGGATGAGATTTCTATAGCATCAGATGCCATTATTATTTTGAATGAAATCACTGTGAGGACAATTTCAGGTCCCACCAGCATCTCTCAGCTTTAAGAAGTCCCTGTGGATCAGAACACAATTTCCATAGCTCAGTAACCCAGACAGCCAGGAAGCTGGGCAGAGTCTTGGGGTGGGAGCTGGAGTTGGGGAGGGCTGGGGAAGCTATGTGACCAAGGAAATACAGTGGTGGAACTAGACAAGGTACATAACCTTTGGCTCTAAGGTTATCCTGCCTGGCACAGGAAGGAGCTCATTATTTCAGGTCCACACTGCATTCCTAAATTCAATCCTAACAGACTGTGGGACTTTCTAGGAGGTTCCTGCTAAGGTCCACTGTGCTCTGGATAGAATTCTCCTTGTTAACCCTCAATGTTCATCTGTTTTTTCCTTCATCCTTTGTGACTTTGTGGAGATTTCTGCTACTAACAATAGCAAACATGACAGCTCTTGCCGAATACACCAGTATTGTAACTGCTAATAGGAACTGCTGATACCAGACCAAGGCTGATGCTGTCCAGTATCAAGGTTGTCTACACTGGTGCCTTCTTTTAGGAGAGAAGGTGTAGCCCCTCAGTATCTATTCTATTCTTTCTTCTTAGTAAAAGAACTTCAACTTTTGGCTAGACATATTGGCATCCAGTGAAAAGGCTGTTTTCCAGACTCCCTTGCAGCTACAAGTAGCTATAAAAGTAAGTCTTGGCCAATAGTATTGATGCATAAATGTTGTGTAAGACTTCACAGACATTTCCTTAACGTGACAAAGCTACACACTCCATATCCCTTTTCTGTCTTTCTTACTTTGCCCTGAATGCAGCAGATGTGATGGTTGGCACTTCTTAGACCACAAGATGGCCTTGAGAATGGAAGCCATATGCTCAAGATGATAGTCTTGCTCCCCTAAGGGCACCATGGAACCACCGGCCCAGTTTTTTAAAGCCACTTTCATTTTGAGTCTTTATGTTATATACAGTTGAACAGTATGCAAACTGAGAATTACCTGTTGCTGGAAGTCCTGCTTCCAAAGCTTCTGGAAACCATACAGCACCAGCTCTCTGAAGCTGTACTCATTCTCCATAGAAGCCCTTTTATCCTACATCCAGACCGTTTGTGGAGCTGAGTGACAGTAATAAATGAGGCCTTCTATTAGGACCTCCTTCAAATATCTCCCCATGGACCACTCAGCCCTTTGTGTACCTCCACTCATTTCTTTCTTGGGAGGACTTGCTTCCCTGTTGGTCCTTTGGCTTCCTATCCAGATAGACCCCTGGTGGATCATTTCAGGCATTCATTTAACTATGCCTTTATCCCATTCATGACAGAACCATGACTTCTACGTGTACTTTCACCTGTAAAATGTGTGTGGTCTCTGACTGATTCCTGACCATCATTCAAGGAATGCCTGCTTGTAAAAACAGAGAGAAGGTCAGACTATTTGTAGGCATGTTGATCTTTTCCTTGGCAGAAATATCAGGATGTTTCATGGAGCGTACCATCATGTGTGGTTCTTTTTTTCCTTTTGTAGCTTGGCAAGTCTGCCTTTGGGTCAGTGATGCTCCTTGGTGGTAACTGTGATGGTTAGATATGCATTCAACTTGTGGTATCTCCCTGCCACCTCCCCTTTCATGAGTGGCATATAGTAGAAACCCCATTGATGTTATGTTTGGCCATGTGGCTTGCTTTGACCAACAGAATGTGGGTAGCAAGGAGTAAGGTCCAAGCTTAAGATGAGATGCCTTAAGAGGCATCACACATTCTGCTGATTCCTCTGGGATTGCCCAACTTATGCTGTAAGAATGTTATGGGCTCCAGAATAAGACACATGGAACAGAGTTTTTCCAGTTAATCCATAGATCTAAGGTTTGAATCAGGGGCACCCCAGCTGACTTGCTGACCTGCAGGACATAAGTGAATCTTCCTCAAGTTATTCCCTTGGGGGTAGTTTTTGTGTAATGTTATTTCAGTCAAAGTCCAACCAGTGCATAAGGCTCTCTTGTGCCTCACAGCATCTCTCAAATTCTGGGGTGGAAAGAGATCCTTAGAAATCCACTGGGTGTGAATCCAGACCTGTGGATATGGACAGATTGGGCTCCAGCCTGTCCTCTGCCTCATTTCTCTTTCCTGAGAAAGAAAGGAATGGATCCCAAGACCTGCCTAGAGGGGAGCCTCTGCCATCTGATTTGTTCCTGGTTTCTTCCAAGACACACCACCCTCATGCTCTCCCACCAGCAGTAGATTCTGTTCAAAAACCACACCCAGTGAGCAGCCAGAGCTGCCTTTGCAGCTGATCTTTAGAACACCTTGTCACCTCATGCTGACCTCCTTCATCACCTTGCTTCTTGTACTTAGTGAATGTGTCCATTTCTTAGCATCCAAAGCCCTTCATGATCTGACTGCCTCTTTCAGCCCCACCATCCCCATTGCAAGGACCCGGGATGTCCTTCTCTTCCTTGGGATGTGACTGTCTCAAGGTGACAGTGATATGATTGATGAAAATATTCCAAAAGCCATACAAACAGGAATGAACTCTTTATTTGATATAAAGTCAAACATACAACTAGCTATTTGTAGATGGCTTCCAAGAACCTGGATTCAGCAAGAGACCTAATGCAAAGCGATATTAATTAGGATACAGCTCAGCTGCTATAACAGTGATACCCAAATTCCTAATGTGTTCTTCAAAATCCCATTCAAATCTCACCTCCTCAAGCCTTCTTTGGTCTTCTCTGCCTGCTGTCCACCATCTGACTGTTACCTGGGCTCCCGAAGGACCTGCTGCACTATCATGTCACTGGTCTATTGAAGACCCATTCTGGGAGCTCGGAGAGACCAAGGAAACTGTCACATGCTTTTTTTTCCTTCCCCAAACAACTCCTGGCATATTGCTGGTGCTCAGTGCCTACTTGATGATCAATCAGGCTGCTCGCCTTGGGCATAGGAAAGATAGCTGCACACCTGGCTGATAGGTGCCACCTGGATGACAGGTGCTTTCAATGGGGCTGAGACTTGCACCCTCTAAGCTACCTCCCTGCCTCTGGACTCCACTGTGCAATGCAGCAAAGCAGTTTTCTACAGCACAGAGTTGGCCATGTCACTCTCCTGCTCAAAACCTTCCCAGAGCCTCCATTGCTCCGAGGTCAGAGGCTGAACCCTTCCATGTGGCTGACCAAGAAGGGCTGCCATATTTAGCAAATCAAAATAGAGGACACTCAGTTGCTTTTGCATTTTTACATAATCATCAAATGATTCTCTTAGTATAAGTCTACTCTTCATGCTGTGTTTAGAATATACTTATTCTAAAAACAAACTTGCTGGGTTTTTTCCTCTAAATTCAAACTTTGCATCTAAATATTTCACTTTTTTTTAAATTTAGATAAATTTAAAATGGAGTTTAAATTCAAATTTTGAGGCCCCCCCCCCCCCCCCGGCAATCCTGTTTGCAAAGCCATCCACCTCTGCCTCTCCTTTCCTTGGCAGCCTCCACCCTCACTAAGCCTCCGCCTCAGACTCATTAAATCCCTTCCGTCCTTCCTTTCTTCCTCTGGACTTTTTGTTGTGGGGCTTCTATGAGGCTGAAATGAGCCGAGCCATGCAAAGTGCCCAGAACAGCCCCGTGCTGAGGGGCTGAGCCAGGTCATGGCTGGAGACATTGAGGTTTCACTGTTACTGCTCTTGCCAACCCTACTGGGCCTGCCCACCTCACCCTCACTGCCCCACTTGGCCAGGTTAACTCTTACACACTGCTATGGTTTGGGCATCATTTGATTGTTAAATGATCTGAGTGTCCCTCAAGGGTTCACTGTCGGGAGGTGACAGAGTCTGTGGGGGAAAGGAACTTGTGGGAATTCTTAGGTCACTGTGGACAGGATATAGTTAGACACTACCCCCCGGTATTCTCATAAGAGAGAAGGACAGTTACAACAAGAGTAATGTTTTGTCCCCTCTCTTTCCTCTCTGCTCTGATTTGAGATGTTATGGTTCTAATACATGCTCCTGCAAGGATGTTCCTCCACTCTCTGACCTCACCAGAGACCAAACCAATGGGGCCTCTAATCTTGGACTTTGAACCTCCAGAACTGTGAGTTACATAAATTTCGCTTTACTACATAAGTAACAAGTGTCAGATATTTTGTTATAGTGATGGAAAGTTGATGAATATATTCATCTCCTAGCAGGATGGTGATCTCCATTGTCAGTCTCCTCTTTGGGAAGCCTTCTCCAATCATATCTTAGATGAAATTTATGGTTTTTGACCTATGTTCTTGATTATCCTGTTCTTATCCTATTATAGTTTTGCTATGGTTTGGATGTGATTTGCCCCTTCAAAACTCATATTAAAAATGTGGTCCCCAATGTAACATTGTAGAGAGGTGGCAAGGCCTTGATGACATCATTAGGATGTGAAGAAGTATTGGTGCCTTCCTCATGGCAGGGGGCTCTCTCTCTTGCAGGACTGATTACTGTGAGAGTGGATTCTAGGGCAAACCTGGAATCTCCCTTCCATCTCTCTCACATGCTCTCCCAGCATGTGATGCAATCTGCCATGGGATACTCGCCAGAAGCCCAGCAGATACCTGCACCATGCTCTTATCTAGCATGCCATAACTGTGAGCCCAAATAAACCTCTTTCTTTTATGAATTCCATAGCCTCAGGTAGTTTGTTACAGAAACAGAAAATGGACTCAGACAAGCCCTTGTTACACTTTGTCTTGGTTTGTGAGTAGTCTGTTTCTCTTCCAGGCTATAAGGTTAGAGAGAAGGGGATTTGCTTTGTTCATGTCTCTGCCCTCAGTGTTCAGCACAGGGCCTGTGGTGGGAGGTGACATTCAGCACACATTGAATGAATGAATGAATGAATGAATGAATGAACGAACAGCATTCTGTAACCCCAATATTCTGTAACCCCAATATTCCTCAGGAGCTTATTATTCCTAGATAACTCAATCCCTTTGTGGTCAAGGTGAAGAGAGGTGCTAATGCTGCCCTGCTGAAGTGTCCATTCTGCTTGGGATGTTCAGTCCTGGTCCTGGTAGAAAGGAGGCAAAATAGTAGTTTCAGTTTCATTTCTTCTTTTGGCAATCCTGTCAGGCAAGAGGCTGGTATTGGGCAAGTTGCTTCTCTGAATTCTAGTGTCCTCATTTGAGAAGTGGGGTCAGTGAGATGCATCTGGACAGGACAGGGGCAGAGTTTCCACGAGGTGATGTGAGGAGTGGCTGTGAGGAGTGTAGCAGGAAGTCACTCACATGTGTTTTCTTCCTTTCCCTCCTGGTGGGCTCCCCAGGGCCTGTTTCCTTCAGAAAAAAAAAATTAAAAATTTGGAAGCACATGATCCAGACCTGGTCAGTTTTCATAAAGCTGTACATTTCAGTTTCAGATCAGAATCAGGAAACCCCTCACTTCAAAGATGAGAAGGGAAAATTGTGGAAGTGAGAGGCCTTGTCTGGAGACTTGAGAGAAAGAGAGAGAGAGAAAAGGGGCTGGAAGCAGTGGATCAATCATCAAGGTGAAAACTTAAAAGACGATTGATTTTCCTCCTTGATGTCCATGTTCCAAAAGCCTTGTTGGGTTCCTCCTGGGAAATCAACTTTCAGGTGCGTCTGCCACCGAAAGTCATTTGCTCTGAGCTCTGCTTCCAGGGACTCCCTAGGTTCTGGACTGGGTGCAAACCTCACTGTCCTTGGAGATCAACAGTGTGACCTTGGGAACACCCCTCACCTGTTTTACCTATAGTGTCCACAGTGCTGGGCCAGGGCAGCTGCACTTAGATCCAACCCAGTGTCTCCTGTGTGTCCTTGGGCAAGATTCACCTGCCTGCCTCACAAGTGCCACATGACTTGTGTGCTGCACCAGTGGGGGGGTCTTGGATCAGAGATAGATGGATGGGATGGCGATGAGGCAGGTGACAGAGACAAAAGGTATTATTGGGACACTGAGTGTCAGAACCTGACAGCCAATGTCTCCAGGGTGGAGTTCCAAAAGCAAGCAAGCCAACCGTGGGGGGAGCCAGATATAGGGTGGGGAAGGGGTGCAGAGAGCGGAGCAGTCCACGCGCTTGCTGAGAGCTGGGAAAGGCACGAGGTGGTGGAGGTCTGATGCCTAGGGCCCAAATGGGCAAATCTGTTTTAAGTCCCAGGGTCAAGGCTGACCACTATAGCTCTACCCCTGCAAAGTCGGTGCCAGGATTCTGTGAGGTAATGGACAGAAAGCCCTGTCATGTAAGGCTTGACAAATGGGCTCAGCCAGAAGAATATGAATCAGGCAAAGAACAAAGGAATCAAGTTGAGAGTTCTCTCCCTGGTCTGTCATGCGACAGCCTGCCCCTCGCATGCTGTGCCTGCCTCTGGAGCTAAGAAACAGGGGCCCCATCTGTGGGCACCTCCCAGCTCTACCTCTAGAGAACGCCCTCTTGACCCAGGGGGTATCCACGCACGTGTTGTGTGCGTATCTTAGGAAATAAGCATTGTTTCAATCCATTGTTTCAAACTTGGCCCGGGTTAAAGACCCTGCCATTTCTTATCTTCTTTTTCACCATGTTGGTGACATCTATCCATGCTCTTGTGCACACACCTAGCTCCACTGCTTCCTCTGCCTTGCAGGGACAGCTGGATCATGTCCAGAACCCTCGTCCACAATTCACGTGGTCATGTGTGTCTTATGCATGCTCCTAAGGATTGGCATAAGAATTTCTTTGGGGAATTGCAGGATCGTAGGGCATATATTTTCTTGTTTTCTCCACAGTATGGCTGCACCAGACCGCAGCCCACCAGCCCATTTGACCCCTCCAGCCACACTGCCAGCCACCCCCACCCTAAGTCCCTACTGCGTGGTATATTCACTCATTCAACGAAGACAAGCGTTTCTGGGAACCATCTAACCATCAATCCCCCTGTTCTATGGACTAAGACTCCAGGGCCCAGAGAAGGGACATTGGAGGTTCAAGTTCACATCACTTATACTGGCGCAAGTGGAACTTTTCATTCCACTCCAAGGCCAAAGTTTTCTCCTGTTTTGCAGAAGTGGAAGAGAGCTCTAAGACATGTAATAGCAAGCTTTGGGTTACATGGAAAATGAGAAGGGGAAAAATTGTGGCTCCTTTGTCCCTGAACTTCACTTCCTTCCTGATGTGAATCCAGCCTACAGAGGAAGGAAGAGCTGCACAAGGACGTCAGAGGAGCCTGGGGTTTGGGCTGGATTCACTCTACACCATGTGGAACAGCCGGAGCCAAGATGGCTCACCCCACTGTGTTGGCCTGTCGCCCCACCAGCCACTGAACCCTGGGTGGTGATCGAACGGACCTTTCATCAGTCTGATTTTTCTGAGGCATTAGCTCTGGGTAGTGCATTTAGAGCAAAGTTTGTTTCCATGTAATTGTCAATTATTCCAACAGATCAAAGTGGGTTTGGGAAACCTGAGGCTAAATGTAAGTCAGTTTAAAGCTTATAAAATTGTTTGGGGACAATAATAACACAAACGAGCAGGCTCTTTAATGCATTTAAAATGAAGCCATTGCAGTTTTCACCTCCTGTCCCCCTCCACCCCTAGAATGTCACTCCCACAGGGAGAGAAGATTAAGGGGAACAGGTCAGCATGGAGGATACAGTGATAATGGGATGGCACCTTTTCCATCACACTAGTCTGCAGGGCCCCTCTAGACAGGGGTCCTCCCCACTAAGGAAAGGAGGGAAGTCCCCATTTGGACCCAGGCCACCAGGTGTCCAAGGTCCTACACACTAGGCCATATCACTCACCAGCTTTTGCAGTAACAGCTAGGACACTGGTCTCCTTCACTGGCTGTTCTTTATGCAAAATCAGCCACATCCACCTCCCCTCCGCTCCCCAAACTCTCCCTCCAGTTACAGGCAATTTAACGGGCTGATCTAATCTCACCCAGATTTCAAAGCCATCCCGTCCACGCATCCTAACTGCTTTTCTCTGCCTGTCCGTCAGCCTCCTCTTCCTCCTCCACCCTGCAAGCTGGGCCATAGCAAAGACCTGTCAAAGGATCGGAGGCTCCCCCCTTGCTCGGCTTTGGCCCTCTCTATCAGAATTCACAGTGGAGGAATACAAAGCCCTCAGCATTTCTGAGAAAACATGGACTGGAGCCAGGGAAGCCTGGATATTAGCTGTGTGAACTCAGGCACATTACTTAACCTCTCTGTGCCTTGGTTCCCCAAACAAACAAAATGGGAGTATACAGGGTCTGAATATAGACCCTGCCCGTTAGCAGTCCCTACCGCACAGGCTGGTTTGTTCACTTACATGCATTAACACCTATGGTGAATGGCCAAGAGGAATGACTGGCTTTGGTCAATGTGAGATAGGTGTTGGAACCAGGGTGATTGCTGAGGAGGATGCTGCTGAGCAGCCTCAGCAGGTGAAAGGAGGTGGGAATTGGCTGCGTTGGTGATTTCTGCATCATATTTACTTCATTGTCCTTGGAGCTCAGAGAACATGTGCAAAAGAATCTCCAGGAAACCAGCGCTAGGTTAGCTGGCGAGAAGTCATTTAGGCCAGGGATGGGTAGGTGCTCTGGACATATAGGAGGGTGGCACTCAGGAGCAGACAGCTGACATAGGCTGGCAAAAGCCTTCTTAGGAAAGAGAATTACCATCCGTGCCCATGCAAAGGGTTTGAGTCTTTTGCTGATCCAGATGTGGTCCCTGGTTGAGTAACATGAACCGGAAGTTTCTCAGGTATGCTGAATCTTAGGTTTGTCCCAAGTTCACTTCATCAGAAGCTGCACTTTAACAAGATCCCCAGGAGGTCTCCATGTTGGAAACCACTCTTGAAGTCCCAGTGCAGGGCAGTAGACACAGGGCCCCCTTTGCTGCACACTGCTCTGTACCTGCTCTGCAGGCTGTTTTAGTCTCCACTGTGTCCTCAGTATTCACCATCAGTTCTCTCACAGAGCCAGCACCTAGGAACATTCAGCAGTCAAAACATAAGTGAGAAACTAGGTAGATGAATGAGCGATCGGACGAGCACAGGGCTCTGGAGCTCCACTGCCTGGACCTGGGTCCTTGGTGAACACTGCTGGTGTCTCCCAGCAGGAGGCAAACAAAGCCAAAGAGAACAACACCTGCGTGGCACATGACTACTGTCGGTGTTGGACAAGACTGGCTTCGGAGGCTTGAGGCTCTGCGCTGTGCAGGGACTGACCTCATGGGTACCACATCTCACTCTCTTGCTCAAGTGAGTGGCAGCACAGGGAATCAGGCCATTCTCACATGACTCGTTCTGGACATACCCAGGCAGCTGACGGTGTGCCTTGCATCCTCAATCTGGGCACTCACTGGACACCCCTGACAGACAGCGGATAACCTTTCTAGGTGGGGGCAATGGCTTATAGAACTCACGCAAGGCTCTGAAAATACAGATGACATTTGCCTGTTCCCAGATTGCCAGAGTTGCGCAATTCCCCCAAGATCAATGAATTATGGTTAAACAATCACCTTTGCAAGTGTTTTCAAATATCCTAGCATGTCATTTGTCTGGGCCAAGAGGCAGGACAAACATAATAGCTCAGTGTTTGATTGAGTTCCCCTTACCCCTCTTTTAGATGTGTTTTATCCCCACCGATGTTTATGCTAACCTTTGCAGTTTAAAGATTATGCTAAAAAACTGGGAGCCATTTGTAGCAGCCCCAAGGCCTTAGAAGATCTGTGGGCAGCTCAGAGAGAGCCTGCTGCTCAGGGCTCCCTTTATCTTCTTCCCTGCCAGCCCCTCCTCTGCGATTACTTGACTATACAAGATCCTTTAAGAATGGAGGCAGAGTGGAATGTGCTCTAGATTTCACGTCCAACAGACCAGGGCTTAGATCCCAGTTAGTGAGGGGCAGACCGGCAGCAGAGAGCTGCTGGGCACCAGGGGACCCAGGTCCCCCACACACTTGAGAAGCATGAGGTTCATCCTCTCTCCCTAACTTTCCATCAGCTCTGTGAGCTCCCTGCTCTACCTTGAAGTAAAATATTCTTGACTTGTCTTTGCGTACGATATTGACTCCCAGCACTGCTTTTCTTCTTCCTAATGACCCCCTATTATGTCGGTCATCCCCCTTACCCAGGCTGCCCATGTTCCTTGAGGGAAAAGGACACAGCCCTGCATGGTCCATCCTGATGAATCTAAACTAATCATGGCCATTCCCGTTCCAGTGCCTGGGAATCAATTCTGGTCAGTAAGTTGTGGGGAACCCCCGCAGGGTTGTTTCTGGGAGAGATTTACTTGCTCTTAAAAGGAGGCGCAGAGGAGAGAAGGTATAATCTTTTTTCTCAATGTCAACAGGTCTGGATATGAAGCCTGGAAATGGCTTTCGCTCCAGGGAGACCCTGACTTAAGACAAAGCCAAGATACTCTGGATGGCAGAGAGAAAATATAAAAAAGCTTGGGTCCTTGATGACATATCCAGGCCTCTGAATTAACCAACCCTGGAGCTGCCCTTCCTCTGGACTGGTTGTAATACGAGATCATAAATCTTATTGTCTGGGGCTGCTGAGTTGAGTTTGCCACAGCCCAAAGCAAAAAAGCAAAATATGTGATTTGATATAGACACCTGCGGAGGAGCTGCAGAGCCTTCTGCCTCCTCCGCGGTGACTGATCTGAAGAGGAACCTAGTCCTGGGGGTCAAGCCTTATGGTGCCTTAAATATGCACACATGCTATACAGGGACACATACACACCTGCGCACACATCCCTATGAGCCCAGAAAAGGAAGCACTTATGTGAATATTCCCACCAGAAGAGCCTAGCTATGTTTAAAGACTAAAGAGTAACAACTTCGTTTTGTTCAGATCAGAGAAATGAAGCAATACCAGGTAGGATTGGGTGAGAACAAACCAATTAAATTGTGACATTTATTAGTGTCTTGTCCCTGAGCACAGGGCCTAATTGGTACACATGTGTCTAGGAGAGGACTTCCGAAGCCATATTTCTGTTGCTAAACTAAATCTCATAATTTTGATGCTAAATGGTGCTTCTGTTCAGAGTTGAGTATGTAATTCAAGATAGAGACTGTGCCCAGCATGGTGGTGCATGCTTATAATCCCAGTAACTGGGGAGGTTGAGGCAGGAGTATCACAAGTTCAAGGCCAGCCTCATTAAATTAGTGGGGTCCTAAGCAACTTAGTAAGACTCTGTCTCTAAATAAAAAATAAAAAGGCCTGGGGATGTGACTCACTGATGAAGCACCCTGGGTTTAATCCCCATTACCAAAAATAAAATAAAAGAGTTAGACCATGCCTGATGTGCCAACTTCTCCTGAGGAAGAAGAGGAAGGTGGGGGCAAGTCTGCTGGGCTGAGTTTGCCCATGTCAGCCTGCTGTGCCCAGAGGTCGCCCTTGCATTCAGCCCTCATCTTCAGCCTAGCAGAAGTCAAGGCCTTCCACCTACCTCATCTCAGGTGTTTTTTCCTTGGAAACAGATGCTGATGGAATGTGATGGAAATTTGCATTCGGAGAGTTTATTGTGCAGAAATGGAGGCACAGGTGGGGGTGTGTGAGGGGATAGGGTGGTGGGGAGTAGCCTTGGAACCATCTAGAAGGAAATGAGCAAGGGCAACAGGATTGGGCAGGGGGGAGAGTTGAGTTGGGTTGTAGTAGTTGCAACTGAAACCTCAGGAGATCCCCCTGTGGAACTGGGGTGGCCCTTCGAAGCCATCCTGAATTGCAGTAAGGGGACTGAACCTTGGACCTACTCATAGACCAGTCATGGGGTGTGGACTGCCCCCTGGGGTAGCGCTGACCCCAGGCAAGGCAGTGCCCTTTGAAGAAGAAGATTCCCAGGGAGGAAACTGGGCCTTTGGCAACTAACATTCCCTTCCCCTTGGGGCATAAATGCCATAGTCCTATGGGGGCATCTTGGTGGCTCACCCCAGCATCCATAACACCCTGGATGGTAACAGTGAGAAACCAAGTCCGGTGGTCCATTTTCAGAACATAGCCTTAATTGGATCCAATCTTAGCCATTTTAATTATAGTCCTTCCTTTTGCCATCCCCAATTTTAAAAGTAGCCAATCGCATAGATTGTATCCTGTGCTCCTCCAATCAGGGCGCAGGGCACAATGAAGGACAGCGTGGCGTTAGGCATATGGACAGGCACACTGGCCGCCCAGGCCGCTGTCTAGCCAGGTCCTGTAGCGCGCATTTCTAGAAGGAGTAAAAAGTTTGCTTTGCACACCCACTTTCAAGCACACGCCTGAGTTTTGCGGCACTGCGGCATTTCTAGCATAACTCCAGGTAGGTAGGGTGTGGCTGGAGGAAGCAGGCCACTGAGGTTGCTACTTTGGGGTGCGTATTTTGTCCGTGGAGCTCTCTCTCCACTTCCTGGCGGCCATCCTGACCTGCTTTCCTCCCCCTTACCTTTTGCCATGAGGTGCTGCCTCGTTTCAGGCCCAAAGCTGTGGAGTCTGTTAACTATGGACTGAAACTGAAACCGTGAACCAAAATACACGTTTTTCCCCTTTAAGTTTTCTTGTCGGATATCACAGCAGTGCAAAACTAAGGACTCAACTGAGGTGAAATAAAAGAATATGCTCCCACTTGTCTTCAGCCACCCCTCCTCCCAGGCAGAGAAATCACTGCCATGGGCACAGCTGTCAGGTATTGTGTAAACTGCACAGATCTGCTTCAGATAAGGGGAGAGAGGATGACAGGGAGCTTGGAAGGATTATTAACTATTTGGGAAAATAATTAAAGTCACTGCCATTACAGCATTGTGTATTGCAAACAAAAAAATAAAAATAAATTTCAGGTGGTTAAAGAGAATGACCAAAAAAAAAAAAAACCTCCTAATTTAGAAGAAAAGTCTAGAGGGCTGTCTCTATAAACTGGGGATGGTTAAGCCTTCCTAAGCATCCCTAAGCATCCAAGCACTTCTAAGCAAAACAATAAAGAAAAAGATTGATGAATTTGATTACTTAAAAATAAAATCTTCACTGGGTCAACGAAAACACCATAAGCAAAATTAAATGGCGAATGACACTCTGGGGGAAATATAATCAGCATGTATTCAGACGAGGGCGAGGGGTTGATGTATTGGGAGAGGTCTAGGGAGTCAAAGGAAAAGATAAGTACCCCTGTAAAAATGGGCAATTGACAAAGAGGCAATTTACTAAAGAAAAATTATAAGTAGACAATAAACATATGAGGAAACATTGAGTCTCACTGGAAACAAAAGATATGCAAATTAAATCAACAATGAGTTCAGGGAATTGGGCATATTTTTGTGCCCTGTTGGACGGACTGTGATTTAGTGCAACCTTGCTAAAGGGCAGTTTGGCCATATCTCTCAAAAGCCTTAAAAATATGCACACATATCCTTGACTCAGCAATTTTACTCCTAGAAGTTTATCTTAATGATCAAAGGAAATATATGTGCAAACTATTCATGCATAAGTATACTCAATAAAGTTTTATTCATATTAATGAAAACTGGAAACAATCTGCATATCCAACCATAGGTAGTTGGTAAAGTAAATTACAGAATACCCATAATATGAGATACCCTGGAACTGTTAAAATGAAGTTGTTAAATAATATTTACTAACATATACAAATATTTGTAATATTGCTGAATGAAAAAAGAGGCTACAAAACAATATAGATAATACTGTGAAGTGTGTGTGTGGGTGTGTGTGGGTGTATCTATACACATGTATTTTCCAAATGTTAACTTTATTTTTCACTTGACAGTGGAATACTGCTTTTTATTTCCTTTGTGTTTTTCTGTGTGCTGTCCAAACTTTCTGAGTGAATCAAGACTGTTTTTATATTTAGTGAATAAAATGTCATGAACAAAATAATTGGATTTGGAGGCATAGATAATAGTACTGTGGTTGTTCGTATTAGTTGCAGGACTGCGTGCCCCCTCCCAACTTCAGGGTGAGTCAGATGTAGACCTGTCTCATTGTGAAGCTGAGGACTGAGTGCCTGGTGTGAAATGGTTGCTGGTTTGAAACCATGTGTTGTTTGAGGGCAGGATGAGTTCCAAGCACCTCTGTGACCTGCATGGAACTTACAAGGAGCTGGATGGAGGTATGAATGAGGAGCACAATTAGTAACCCTGCCTCCTCTCCTCGCCCCTCTCCTGCAAGGGTTACTGCACTGGAGAAAGAACCAGCCGGATGCTTTTGTCACCAAGGCAACCTGATTCTGAGCAGAGGTTGTAGCCCCATGGAGGCCAACTTCTGCCTCGGATTTCATCCTCCTACCTGTCCCTCCCTGTGGCTCTTGCCTAATTTTCTCTCCAGGGAGTTTCTGTCAATCTCAAGGTAGAGAAAGTGGCTGCCCTGCATGAAGATGTGTTATATGAACCTTGGCCCCCAGATAGAACCGCATGAAACTCCTGAGGGGCCCAAGTAGAGGCTGTTGATTCAGCTTTATGCTGCAACAGAGGCTAGCAGTGCCTTTAGGCCTGGGCATCCACCATATCTGAGTGGATGGGTGGATGGAAGGAAGGTAAGATGGAGAGATGAACGGGTATTAGGCCAGTCTTACCTAAAAGCAGAGTGTAGAAAAAAAGTAGTAGAAGGTCTATAAATTGGAAAGTGAGGCTAGAAATGATTAAGAATGTTGACAGGTGAGGACAGAGGTGTTCACCTGTGCTCATCTTCCCCAAATTCCATGTGTCACCTGTTCCCTTCTTCAGGGCTGAGAAGCACCCTCTCCTACACATGCGCAGCTCTGCGAGCTCCATCGCCTCTGTTTATCTCCAGGGAGAAGCGACACAGGCTGGCATAGCTGTTAACTTATTTCTCTTCCCAACTAGACAGTGAGACTCCTGAAAATGGAAAATTTGCTGTGGTACTTTTCAGTTGCAAGTTAAAGAAAACTTACTCCAACCTGGGTTTGGTAAAAGAGTGTTTATGACTCTAGTAACAATTGAGATCCAAGAAATAATATTGGCTTCAGGTGCAGCTTGATGCAGAGGCTCAAGCAACTTCACCACAAATGAGCTGGTTTCTCTCCCCATCTCTGTGCTCTTTTCCACTAGATTAACTCTACTCTCAGACAGGCATTTCTCTCATATAGCAAAGAGGCTTGCAGCAGCTCCAGCAATCACACCCTTTCAGCTTCAAGCCCAGCCAAAGAAACATCCCAGATTCCCCCCCAACCAAACAGTTTTATTACCCTGCAGGTTCTTATTGATTCTCTTCTTCATCCTTGACCCAATCATAGTGATCCAATCACTATGAGCTCTCTGATTGGCTTAAGTTTTAGGCTAGGAAAGTGGGTAGTCACCCAGAGAGAAGCAACCAGAAGAAAAGTCAGGGATATTGACTGATCCAAGGACCAGATGCCCATGACAGACATGTCTTCTCTAGCGCAGGGTCCCACCACCTGGCATTGACACATAATACTTCCATAACACCATCCCAGCGGGAGACACAGTGGAAGTGTGCTGCAGAAGCCCTCCAGGACTTCACTAGGTCCAGCTGGGCCCTGCGTCCATGTCCACCAGCCCCCTCTATTTCCCTTGCTGCCATCCCGCCAACCCTCAGCTTGTCATACCTAAGCCACAAGTGCCTGGGCAGGCCAGCCCTCGCTTCCTCATTTCAGAGCACTGGGCCAGAAATGTTGGAAATGGATGCAAACCTAGAAAACTGAGATTTAGGTTTCTCTCTCTGCCTCCTACTTTGCTTTTTGCTCAATGAGCCAGAACTGGTGGTGACTGACATGCCGGCCTAGATTTGTGCCCTAATGATAATCACACCAGCCACGATGATGGTTGTGTTACAACAACTCCCACTTCAAGTGTCCCCAGTGCACCAAGCCTGGGAGCATTTCACCATGACACTGTGGAGAAGCTTTGCAGGGCGGTGACACTGAGATCACCACAGACTCCGTTTACTTCTAGGTACAAATGGACTCACATTACTAGCTACTACCCAAAGCTCACAGATCTTTTGCTATCAGATGCTGGAGTATAATCCAACCTCCTTCAAATATTTCTGTGGATCCCCCATGGGCCATGGGCTGCTGGTTGGTTTTCCTTGCCCCCACCCATAGCTCTGCCAGGATCTATGGTTTCTACTGTGACTGTTCCCCAGCATCCCAGTCTCTACTGAGCCATCATGTACTGTGCTCACTGCCATTGCTCTGGAAACTTTGCTGTGCCACTGTGCATGGAGAGAAACCTGGGGAAGATGTCTCCCCTCCTCCTGTACTCTATACCATTGTCTTATTCAATTTGGCATTGCTATAACAAAATACCAAAGGCTGGGAATTTTATAAAGAAAAAAGATTTGTTTAGCTCACAGTTCTGGAGGTCCGATACCATACCGTGGATGTCCCAGCAAAGCCCCCAAGGATTAAATCAGAACATTGCATAGAAGCAGAAAGAGAACCAATCACTTGCAGAAGGGGCTAGCTATATAGCTCTTACAAGACGCTCTTGCAAAATCTCACTCATTCCAGGAGACCAGCATCAATCCCTTTGTAGGGTGGTGCTGCCATGCCCTATTTACCTTCCTCTAGGCCCTGCATCTTAAAGGTCCTATTACCTCAATGCTGTCAAACTGGGGACTGAACTTCCAGCATGTGAACCTTCAGGGACACATGAAAGCCATTGCAGTTACATATGGTTAGTGGGGTCCTAATAGTTCCGTTTGTGCTCTAGTATATTATACAGTTATTAAAATGTCTCCATCAGTGCCATGTCCTCACCATATATATCCTAACCACTGCGTGAGACCAGAGGGGACTGGACAGGGAGACAAGTACAAATATCAGAAATCATACTGCATCCAGGAATCAAGCCACCCTCTCCTCCCCTTCCTTCTACTCCTCCTTTACCTCTCTACCCCTCCAACTCCTCCCAAGATTGTTTTATTGGACTTACTTTAACTAAGTCCCCTTTCCTCAAGAGCATTTCTCCTAACTGAGAGTAGGCAGTCCATACATATGTGTTGAATGGTTGGATGGAGGGATGGATGGATAAGTGGGCCAAAAAAAAATGCCAGTTAGTTCCTGGTAAGCTAACTCCACGAATCTCATGGAAACTCCAGCTGGGATTCTTGTTAGAGTCCTTCTGATTTTCTTCCACTTTGCAAAAGCAAAAACTGAGGCCCACAGAAGTTAAGTCATTGTCCAAAGTCATACAGTTAAATGATGGCAGGCCTGGGATTGCAACCCAGGCCCAAAGGGTGCTCAAAACCTGATCTCTTCCTTTTGCGTTCTTCTCCCTCAGCAAGAAGATGTTGGAGGCTGTGCTTAATGAGGAGTTTGCTGTGCCACCTGTGGAAACCACATCACTGGGGTCCCCTCTGCAGTAGGACCTCCCTGACAATGTTGTCTGCTTCCCCATGGCACCACATCCAGGCTAAAGACGCCCTTGGACAACCCACCCCGCTGCATCGCTGCTCCATCAGACTGAGTCTGCTGTTCCCTGTTCTCAGCCCTTGCACTGCTCACTGCCTCCTCGGAGAGGCTGGCTCTGCTCTGCAAGCCCTTCTGGCTGCACAGGCTGCAGCATCTCCAGTGTTTCTGGAGAAGATCCCTGTGGGGTCAGTTCCCAGCAGCCGACTCCTTTCTCTGAGAGGCAGAATTAAACCTCCCATTGAAGTCTCAGCCTTATCCAAGTCCAGGGCTCAGGAAGCTGGGCTGGCCATGGTTGGAGGCTCCTGCCATCCTAGGGGAAGAGGAGCCATGCCTGCCCCACCCCAGGCTGCAGCCTCCCTATCTTAGGTATGCTCTCTGCTCTGCTGACAGGCTCCTGACCCAGCCCCTGGCCACCCTCCGGACTCTCAAGTCCTGAAGCAATTTTACTGCTTGCACTCCTGACACCCCTACATGCCTCTTTCCAGGCTGGCTTTGGTCCCCTGTGTTTTTAGCTACTCTCTGTGTCCCTCAGTCCCTTATGGCCATCTCCTCCCTGCTCTTGAGGCCAACCATCTGGGTGCCAATGCTGACCTTGATCAAAGTTCACCAGATCCCGTGAGCCCAGCTGGCTGTTTGTCCCACTCGGGATGCAGTAGAAGCCCTGCCCTAGATCACAGCCGGGCGCAGCTCTCACCTGGGCTAAAGTGGGCAGAGCTGATGCTATGCAATTGCAGGGCAGGTAAAGCCTATATAAGCCTCTGGACCCAATGCCATAGACCAGGGTCTGGACATGCACAGCAATAAAATCCAGCTGGAGTCTGGACTCCAGACTCCACTAGACTGCTAGACTCACTAAGCAGGAATTAGGGATCACTTCCGTGACACTGCATGTGCATGCTTGTGTGCATGTTGCTAGAAGCCTTTTCACCCTTCTATTAATAACATTTACTCTGAACTTACTGTATGTCAGGCTCTGTTCCAAGTACCAACTCAATGCTAAATATTAACACATTTCATCCTTATCATGCCCTATGAGATAGGTACTGTGGTCATCCTCATTTTGTTCTTCTGAAGAAACCAAGGCCCGGTGAGATCGAGTAGCATGGCTGACCTTTGCAGCCAGCAAGCCGTGGAACTGGAATTTGAACTTGCTTCTTGGTAACTCCGACTTCCGTGCTTTCAACCTCTGCATCTGCTTACTAGTCTCAAAGTGAAGGGCCTTCACCCAGGGAGAAGTGGGAAAGGGGAACAAAAGCCTTCTGGAGGCTTTTTCTTGCAGAGAAAGGGAATGTTAGAGAATCTACATCTACCCTGGGGCCTGTGGCATAGTTGCAGCCCTCTGCTACCCAGGTTTTGCATGCATCTTTTTGCTTATTCCTCATAAGGGCCAAGTGGAGCAGGCCTCATGCTCCCCATTTTACAGATGAGTTAGTGTGGCTCCGCAAGGCTTGGTAAATTGCCCATCGTCACTAGTACACCTTGGTCCTAATATTCAATCCCAGACCTATGCACATCTAGACCTGATGCTGTGTGAGGATTCCACTTTCCTGTTTGTGGGCCCGCCCACATGGATGGGGGCAGTGGTGTGGGGAGGAGGGACCCTGTGCTCCTCTCTCCATCCCACTCCATCTTATCTTCTTGCCTCCTCTCCATTGCCCCCACTCACTCTCCAACCACCACACCTACCCCTCTTGACTTGCTTGGGATTAAGTTAGGAAAACAGAAATGAAATGAACACTGCCCTGCCAACCCATCCCCGGAGACGCCAACTTACACAGGTCTGGAGCTGTTGATGATGTTCTATCGATTTCCCCTCTAATTGCTGCTGCTGGATCTATATTCATTTTCTGTCTCAAACTTCTCTTTTGTTGGTTCAATCAGCTAAATGAAGGGCCCATTTCTCTCTGCTCCTGTCCTGAAAAGCCAAAGAAGTTTCAAATGAAGAGCTCTCTTCAGAAGTCAGCGAGGTCGGCAGACGGGGGACAGAGAGGGCTAGAATTTGATGACCTCTTTTGAAGAACTGGTTAAGAACACAGCTGGAAAGGAGAGGGAGAGAAAGGTTCAGTTGGCAAAAAACAGAAATATTCCACCTTGAATTCATAGATCAGAGGGCCATTCATTCATTCATTCATCACCTGTATTGAGCACCTACTGTTGACCAGACCCTATGGAAGCATGTAGCTATATCTAGATATATTTAGGGTTATACTAATGATCTCAGCTCCTGCCCTCTTGGAATTAAATGTGAGCTGTGTGGACATAGATCAAATAGTTAGATATAAATATTCTATGCTATGCAAATGTCTAGGTCAACCTCAAGAACTATAGGAAGGAATGTCAGATTGGGAATCAGAATTGGTTCAGGAAAGACTCACCCTTCCTTTTGTTAGCTCAGCAAGGTTTCCAGCTCCACTCAACTGAAGATGTGCAACGAAGAAAGAAAAACACAGAGGAAATCCTCAATCTACCTGGGACTTTGTACCTTTCTTCCAGGAGCTCACTAGACAGAGGAGACAAAACCAGGCACATGAAACTCTTGAGTTAAGGTAGACAGGGATAGATGTTAGAACAAAAGCATAGTTGGCATGCTGTGAGGAATTGGGAAGGCAGAGAAGAAATCTGGGATGTGAGAAGAGTTCTCTAAGGAGGGAGAATGTGAGAAGAGCTTGGAAGACTTAATAGAAATTTGACAGTCATACTGCATCTTCCAGATGCTCAGCCTTTTGATAAAGCCTGTGGAGGACAAAGCAGAGTGAGGGGCTAGCCATGTGCAATAACATGACTCCACTGAAAATCAGTGCTAGGAACATTGCAGGGAAGTCAGATACTGCCAGCGACCAGCTTTCATTTGACCATTCTTTCCCTGACCCTCTACTCATTAGGCTAGATGAGAATATGAGGTATACAGGGGAATCAATCAAGACAGGCAAAGTTATGCTGCAATAACAAATAATCCCCCAAATACAAGGAGTTTAATTCAATGAAGATTTGTTTCTTCCCACGTGAAGCCTGCAGCAAGTTCAGTGGCTCTCAAGGGCAATTCTGTTTTTAACCAGTGCCATGGGGCCTGGGGGGTTTCCATTTGTGATTTTTGATATCTTAACACATGGTTTGCCATGTTCATTCAAGAGCTTTTGACTGTGTGGTCTCCAAAGTAACACACACTATTTCTGCTTACAATGTTGACCAGAATTAATAATATGGTTTCACCTAACTTGAAAGCTTCCCAGGAAGAGTAACCAGATATTTGAAAGTTCTATTCATGTCTACTTAGTTCATTCAGTTTCTGAATAGGATATCTGTTTATAGCTATTCTCATCTGGGGCCCCAACCTTTCAATCCATCCTAGACCAGCTTCTCATTTCTCATTCCCATTCATGGCCCATGTCTCCATCTCCACTAGACACACTTCTCAGACAGTACCTGGCAAGCTGTGATTCAAGCTCATGTCTGTCTTCAAAAGGAAAACTCACACTTTTCCCTCTACATTAAACTGCCTTTGTCAGAAAGCCTGTATCTTCAAAGCACTTCTGCTCTTTGGGACAATATTAAGATATGTAATAAAGGTGGGATGGCTCAAGTGCAGTGGTTGAGAGTTTGGCTTTTGGAGTGAGGCACACATAGGTCCAAATCTCCACTCTGATATTTAGTGTTGAGTGACCTTGGCCAAATGATTTAACCTCCAATTTGTGCATCTGTGAAATGGAAATTATAATAGTACTAACTCAGGGTGGTTGTGATGCCAAATGAGCTAATGTGCTTAGGAAGGGCTCAATAAACAGTAAGTGCTATTGATATTATTATTGATGTCTGGAAGTCGATATCTAATCAAGGATTTGATAGTGTTTCAGACTCAAATGCTAAAGATGCTAGAAGAAGAGGGAGTGGGGAACAGACACTTGGGAAATCTGAGTTTTCTGTGGGCTTCAGATGAGTTGGGCAATTAAGCTGCTAAGGAAGACAGAATGGTCAGGCTATGTCAGGCATGAACCTCAAGAGTAATGAGGTTTGGAGGTAGGGTTGATAGATCTCTGAATATAAGGAGGCTAAGGGTACACAGATATAGCCTTCTTTGTTTACTTTGCATCCTTGAACTTAGGTGGGTTCCCCAACATTGTCTGAATTAAATATTACCATGCATGCAATGCATAACAAAGTCCTAGGCCTATAGCTTTTGCTCAATAAATAATAACAATTATCATTATGATCATTATCATTATCATTCTACTCCAATAAGTTGGCACATTGTTGTGGGAGACCATAGCAAGACAGTTATTGCTTAAGATTCTTATTCTGTAAATTGTTGAGACACATTGTGAGCATGTTAGGAAAACTATTCAAGAGCAAAACCTCCTTTAAATAGCATGAGCTTGACATGAAGACATGTATTGCTCCAGGCCTTGAGAAGCTTACAGTCTAGAAAGTGAGCTGGATAGAACTGCCACAACACTATGTACTGGGTGCCCTGTTCTATCCTGTCCTCATCACTAATATTATCTCCAAACCTCCCAGAAGTTGAACAAGGTAGGTCTTCTTCTCCCCAAGTTCAAGATGGAGAGAATTAGACCTCAATATCTTCAACTTCAAAAAGGGTACAACAAGAAACGTGACTGACTCACTGTGAAGATTAGAGAAAAAAACAATAAAGATTATGGAATAATTCCAGGCATGAGGATGTTATAAAAGATGACAGAGAAGTCTCCAGAAAATAACAAGGATGTGTCTGTTTAGTTGCTGCTGTAGCAGGAAGGTATGTGGGGGCTGATGGTGACACAGGAGTCTGACAGCTTGAGTTTGGGATAGAAGGGTTGTGTTGAGTGAACTCTCAGGCACTGGAGGAGGTTGAAGAAATGAGGAAGGGGATGAGTGGGAGGGAATTGATATGAAACATGTCAGCTCTTCCCCAAGGAGGCAAATCTCAGACCCTCCAGGGCTGCCACCTGAGGCTGCTGCAGGGCTCGGGCTGGGTATGAGTAAGGGAAAGCTCTTTCCCTGTCCTGTCCCACCCCAACCACTCCAACTAGGTCCAAGATAATAAAATTCAGGTCCAGTTCCTGGTCTGAGATCTAAGGGCTGTCTGCATCTTAGACTTCTTGTGTTTCTCCTAGGTTCCCTTTGCAACCAACCGGTTCTAGAAGTCAATGTGCCAGAGATAAACCTTGGGTACAGGAACTCCAAGTCTCCCCACAACCTGCCACTCCCTCCCTCTGTATTATTTTAGAGTGCAGATCTCGGTTCCTGCCTCTCATTCCCATGCACAGCACTCCACTCTGCCCTAGTGACAGAACACACTAGATTGTAACCATGATATCATCAACTTCTTGGTTCCACTATATGTGATACATCTCTTTCCTCTGATTTTAAGCACTTGACTTAAGGTAACATATTAATGAAAACACAATGAAGAGGTTTGCTAGAATAAAAGGGACACACCTCTTCAGGTTTAGCTAGAGATATCTACCTACAGGGTGGACTTTCTGGAAGTTCTCTCATCCAAAATACTGTCTTGCTTGTTACAGGTCAATAAACTTCACCATCTTAGGCATTTTATTCAAATTTGGGTTAAGTATCATTAAAACACAAATCTTTCTGAGAAGAATAAGAGTTATCAGAGTGCAGGCAAAGTCTTAAAAGGGGAATTTCTTGATAAGGTTGCCTGTGGCAAAGCCCATAGTCAGAGCGCTGGAGGGCTGATAGTGTAAAGGTGGTTTGGACATCGTAAGATCAGGTAGGTAGCCATTTCAGAGGAATTTCTCCATCTGCTCTATCACCTACAGGTACCATCTGCCTCTCAGGAGAAGACTTCTCTAGCAGACCCTTATTAGACCATGAAGGCTTTATCCCTGAGTAAAAGTGAGGGCCATTCTTCTGGACAGAATTGGAACTTGGAGTTTGTGCTCAAAAGATCAGATGCATTGGGACCTGAGGATGATGCTGATGTTGCTAATGATTATGGTGGTGATGGTGCTTGTAATTATGGTGAGTTCTCATGGTTCAGATATCAGGTGTCCTCCAAAAGCTCATTTGTGAGACAACACAAGAAAGTTTAGAGGTGAAATAATTGGGTCATGAGAATTTTAACCTAATCAGTGCATTAATACACTAATACAGATGAACTGGGCAGTCACTGTAGGCAGTAGGTGTGGCCAGAAGAAGTACATCACAGGATGTGTGTGCCTTTGGAATTTATATTTTGTCACTGGTGACTAGAATTCTCTCTGCTTCCTGTTTCCATGTCCTCGGGTGCTTTTGTCTTCTGTGTCTTTCTACCATGATGTTCTGCCTCACCTTGGACCCAGAGTTATGGAGTCAGTTGTCTTTGGGCTGAGACCTTTGAAACTATGAGCCAATAAACTTTTTCTCCTCTACATTGTTCTTGTTGGGTCTTTTGGTCACAGTGACAAAAAAAGCTAACTAAAACAGTAGTTAACATTTATTGTGTATTTGCTATGTGCCCATTACAGTTTTATGTATCTAAGTCCATGAAGTACCTAGAATAAGCCAAGGAGGTGGTTAGTATTATCATCCTTATTTCACAGAAGAAGAAGGAAAGCACAAATAAGCAAAGTTTCCCCATGCCACTGCGCCACACAGCTCCAAGGTGACCTGCCATTCTCACTGTCGTCTGGATGGTACCTTGTAGAGTTAGGTCAGGCACAAATTGTTCTGCTAGTCTAAGTAACTTACCCAAGGTCTCAAAGCTAATTAGCAGCAGGCTTAGACACAGGTAGTGTAGTTCCAGAGTTGTTTTTTTATCACTGCACCCATGGTAACCTTCTTATGAGGGCTTTCCTCTTCAGTTAAGTGTACTGTAGGCATGATAGGCGGTATAAGTTGGCCTTCCATTACTTTCCATTACAAATGCCTGAGACAATTAACTTAAAAAGAGGAAAGGTTTGTTTGGTGCACAGTTTTGGAGATTCCAATTAAGATGGGTTGGCCCTGTTGCTTTTGGACTTGTGGCAAGACAGCGCATTATGGCTGGAGCATACAGTAGAACAACGTCGTCCCCTTATGGCTGGAATGCAAGAAAGCAAGGAAGGGGAGAGGGTCCCACCCTCCCCTTCAAGGCCAAGCCTCCAATGACCAGAAGACCTCCACAAAGCCCTGCCTCTTAAAGGTTCCACCATCTCCCAAGAGCACCAAGGTGGTAACCCATCCTTTAACATACGGGCCTTTGGGGACATTTGAGATCTGAACAATAGCATGGACCACCATTTAAATTCATGTTTAATATTTGTTTTTACAAAAATACTATGTGCCTCTAGGAACAAGATCAAACTATAAAAGCAACCAATGCAGAATCAAATGTCCCCCACTTTATATTCATCCCTGTGGGTCTCTGTCCCTCATGCTTCCATCAGTCTCCTACTGACAGGAAAAAGATAATAAGGAGACAGAGCTACATCTGCTGGATGATGATTTGGGGAAGGGGTTTGATATAAGAAGAAAAGATGATAAAGCTTGGATTTCATGGTAACATTTTGGCACTCAGGGCAGACTTCCTGACCACATCTCCCCTGCCTAGAGAGATGAGATGGAGACTCCGTCAGATACACAACTTCAAGGCCTTTATGGATGGGATTTTTGGAGCTGTTGGATCTTACCAGCCTTTATTAGACTCCTCCCAGGAGGACAAGGTAAGCATCAGTGTATGGTATCAGAGCTAGATGTTTTGTTCTCATTTTATGGACTCTGAAGATTGTATGGTGCCTCTGAGCTCCCTGGCTAAATCTGTAGCAGCAACCGCAAAGACATGGTTAACCAAGGGTCATTCAGCGGCAACAATGCTTCTCATCTTACGAGCATTTGCATGTGTTGTTTTATATCATATTCTTTTTTTGTCTAGAATCTTTCTGCTCCATTCCCTGTTGGGTATCACACACATCTCCCCACATCAATATAAAAAACCTACCACTTTTTCTAATAGGGTTGTGGTGATCCTCTGTGCAGCTGCACTACAATTTTTTTGTCAGCTTGCCGTTGATGGATATTTAGATTATTTCTCATTCCTTTTTTCTCCCTTGCTGTTACAAGCAATGCCATCACAAATATTCTTACATATATCCTTTCACTCCACCCTAATATTTTTGTATGAAGGGGAGTTTCTATGTCAAAGGATATGCAATCAGTTGGTTTTAATGATACAGCCAGATGGTGTGAGAAACAAAGGAGATGCGTTTCAATAGGAGGGTGGAGGCGTAATGGCTGAGAAGGGGTCCTGGGGAGCGAGTGAGATTCTGTACCTTGGCAGAATGAGCAGCCGAGGCTTGAGAAGACAGCCAACGCGGCAGTGTCCTCTGGGGAGATCTCATTCTCAGTTAAGGCAGGAGGTGGAAAGAGGCTTCTGGGAAAGGTTTGAGCAAGCAGGAAAGTCTGTCTGCCACAGAATGGGAAAGGACCAGAAGGGCAGGGGACCATGAGGTTGGATCAGGGCTGAGGGAGCAGAGCGCAGTGTGAGAACGACGGGGCGGGAGAAGAGACAGGCTGGGGTGAGGAAGCATGTTTCGTGGGTGAGGTGAACAGCAGTGAATGAGAGGGTGTGAGGCTGGGAGACTGCCTGGCTACTGGGGCCAACTGGACCTCGGATGAAGAATCACCCTCATGGCTTAGCGACACTTGGAAAGCATGCTCTTAATATAGATTTCTGTGTTGGGCTTGATTCCCTGAAAATACAGCCTGAGGGATTTGAATGTGTGTACTTTGTTAAGAGAAGGTGTGTCAGGAAAACCTACAAGAGACAGGGAATGGAGGGGAAAGAGCCAAGTGAAGCCTGCCCTCTCCTAATCCAAGGAGGTGCTGTGGGGTATACATCCCACCGCGGAACAGTCATTCAGTACGAGGCCAGGGCCAGGTGTTTATTCACATATCCCAGTCAGTCATCGAGCATAACCTACACATTTCCAGGTCATGGGTTCCTATCATCCAAGGACAAATCTCCAAAGAAGGCCACAGTCATGAGCCATTAGCCCTAGCACTTGCAGTAGCAGCAGCTCAGGAACATGCATGGATAGACAAAGGACTCGGGAAAGACATCAATCTCTAAACCATGGTTCAAAGACATGCTTAGAGCAACCAAATTAGGATGCCTCTATTGACATGCAAGACAGAGGTGGGTGGGAGGATGGGAGGATTCCCTGGGTCCCAAGAACCTGGCCTGTGGCACAACAGCAAGGATGAGCCAGTTGGCGCAGGCTGAGGGGAGACTCGGGCTTCCTCAGGTGCCGAGGTCTGGCTTGGGCTCACTTGGGAAGATGGACCCCTTTGTGGAGCAATGGCTGTTCTGAGAAGACGAAAGGCTGGTGCTGACGTGGGGCACCGGGAATGAGCCATTGCTTCAGGGCCGGTGGGACAGGGGAAGAGCATACATGTGATGGCAGATGAGGTCAGGGCTGTGCACCCCTGTCCTTCCCTTACCCCACACTTCACATGCCTGGAGCCTCTCCACAGTCGCCCATGCCCTGGTGGCGCTCTGGCAGCATGCACTTCACAGGGCCACCTGGACACAGTTCTTCCTAGGCTACTGCGCTCCTGCTGCCGTCCCCACTTCTTAGGTGTGAAAGTGGGAAGGCTCTGTTTATTGGCCACCAAATAGCCATCCCCTCTTTCTCCCTTGCCCACTGCACCCTCATTTTGTTCAGAGCAATAATGAGCCCAGTCTTTGGAGGTGAGCCATGATGAATTTCTCATCTGAGCATGAAAATACGAGTCCTTGCTTTCCTGACAAGTAAGGCTGGCCTTTGGACATTTTTGGCCAAATGCGTCTGCAGAAGTCTTCCGAGTGTTTCTTAGGAAAGCTTCTATGTCCTTGATAAAAGGGAAAGTCAGGGCAGGAGCTGTCTTTGTCTTCTGCCTCTCTCCTCCTTTCTACCTTGGGCTTGGGTGCCATGTCCAGAGCTGCAGCAACCACCTTGTGGCTATGAAGCAAAATGCAGAGGTAAACATCAAGAAAATGGCAGAGAGGCCATCTCTGACATCATTCAGCTGCTGAGCCATTTCCAGAGGCCTCCTACCTCTAGATGCCTTATGGTGTGATAAAAACACACTCTTTCTTGTTTAAACCACTTTTATCCCATTTCTCTGTTATTTACAGCTGAATACATTCCTAGGCAGGCAATATAGGATCTGCTGGGAGTCCAGCCCAAGTTCCCCATTCCCCTAAGAGCCCAGCACCAAAGTAGACAGCAACCTTTTTGAGAGAGTAGGGCCAGGGCAGAGCTCTCTAGTCAATCCTAGTCCTAGCTGGTTCTGTCTCCTTCCTAGTCTTGTTGAATCATAAAGATGCAAATCTCTTGTGATCAGTCATAAATGAGGAATAGCAAAGTGGGCCAGCAGAGTCAGGAAAGAGGTTGGAAAGATTCCCAGAGGAACAGAGCAGGAGAAACTCTTTTATGGGATGTTTGCTTTTAGGTCCATAGGCAGATGGCCCAGGCAGTGATAACAGGCTGACTTTAAAATAGAGCCAGAAATGCAACTTCCCCTTACTGAGCATCCATCACACATTCTGTGGTTTATTTTCATTATCTCCTTTGCATGACCACCCTGTGACATGATTATAGCTATATCTATGTTTCAGAAGAGGCTCAGAGAGGTGAGGTAACTCATCTAAGGCCACCCAGTTAGGAAGGGCAGAGCCTGAAGACACACCCAGACTGCTGACTCCACTGTCTGTAGATTTACTGTCTGTGCGTAATGGCATCAGCAGGATGAGTGTGTTCTAGGGAGGTGACATGTGGCGAGAGGGAAGATATGCACAGCTGGCCTTGTCTACACACTCTCCAGGGTCCTTGGACTCCCTCCCTTGGACTCTGAAGCAATGGCTGATTCCCCACATCCCACATAGCACCAGACTTTAGTCTTGATTCTCAAAAAAGCCACCCCACCCCCCAAAGCAATTGCTCTTCCTAAGTGTGCCCAAACCAAGCTCAGCAAGCAGCTCACTGAGGAAGTCCAAGTCCTCTCACCCACTGGCATTCTTGCTGTTCTGCTGTGGGCAAAGTTTCCAGGAATGAATGAGTCCCCGACCCCATGTCTGGACTGCCCGAGACATCCTACTACCGGTGGCTCAACTCCAATCATTCTAGCCAGAATAACCAGAGGAAGGCAGAGAGGTGTCTGCTATCGAGATTTCCTGGAGGTGTCCAGATCCTGTCAATTACAAGGATGATTTTTCCCTCTCTTTCGATTTTGTGACCCCCCCCCAAGTTTCTAACCATGACATTTTCACTTAATGTGGTCCATAAACCTTACAAAGATGTTTATCAACAGGCTCCCTTTGTGCATATAAAACATGACATGGTTAATGGACACTCTGCTTCCATGTAATGTTACAGATATTGCATAGAGGAAGTTACCCCAAACTTGTTTTGCTGTAATCCCCCCATGTTCCCTTCTGTCTCTGTGCTTCAGCACACCTGCCCACACTGGCTTTCCAGCCAGATTGTCTGCCTCCCTGCAGCAGCCCTCTCTTGGGGTGGGCAGCAAGCACATGAGATCTCCTCTCCTCTAAGAACTGCCTTGGATCCAGGGGTGGGGGCTAAACAATCTGAGCTGAATCTCAGCTAAATAAACAAGAATGAGCCTCTGACCCAAGCTTGGCCGATCAGGTTCTTCTAAGAATCTGGAATTTTGCACCAGAGAGAGACCCAGAGACTAGGAGCTGGTGAAGATGTATCCTAGATACAAGCTCTTTGAAAAGGAGTGTCATGATCTCCTGCTGCTGAGATCTCCCAAACTTCTGGATTCTTGCCACTGTTGAGATTTACTAGTTCATTTCTTCCTTGGATTCCTTAAAAGAACCAGTATTCTCCCGATAAGTCTCTTATTTAAACGGACTGGCCAGTTTCTGTTACAAGCAAACTATTCAACACATTCCTGATTCTCTAGCCTTTTCTTCAAGACTGTTATGTTTTGAAAGGAATAGATGGAAAGAACTTACAGAGCAAGGAGTGTGGAGGTTATCTCCAGCTGTCCCATACAGTTGTACTGGTTGTACACTGCACTATTTAGGAGTGGAGGCAAATAGTCTCTTTGCAGAAATTTGCCAAGAAAGGAGCTTCACTACAGTCACTTCTTCGTGTGGAGGAATGAACCGGAGATATCTCCAGAAGCTGGGTGTGTGCAGCCCATTCTCTATCCCCTGTCAGGCAAAAATAGTCCTCTTATTCCATGTTTCCCCAAGACTGAGTGCTTCCTTCTCCTGCCGCGTTCTGCAAGCTGTCACGATGTGATGTGTGTTTAGACTGTGAGTTCCTCAAGGAAAGCAGCAGCCTTATTTATATGGGTGTTCCCAATACTAATCTTAGTGCCTGCAACATAATAAATGTTTATTAAATTCTTCTTGATTGACTGATTAAACAAACAAAGGAATAAAAAAACAATTAGGGCTAAATTGGAGATTGGCTCCTGAAGGGTTAAACACACTCCCTTTCCGTGGTGTGTGTGTGTGTGTGTGTGTGTGTGTGTGTGGTGTAAGTAAACCCTGCAGGGGGCTGTCAGCAAGGAACCATCTTTGCTGGGCTCACACCTTCACCACGATGAACTCTACCAGCCATCAGAATCCCTTTGTCCTCATAGAACTAAGTTGCCTGTTGCTTGGAATGAGAAGTCCTAACATCAGGGACCAGAGAGTCCCTTGATTGTATAGAGATTTCCTGTTTGCAGAGGACCTCAGAGGGCAGACTCCTGGCCATCCTCTTGACCCATGGCTGTCTGGAGCGAGTCCCTGAGGAGCAGGGAGAGTGGCCTCTCTGCCTGGGGAAGGGGGTCTCACAGGGAGCATCAGAGAGATGAGCTGTCTCCCATTCATAAGGCTTCCAATCCGATAGTCTCCTGGCTGTGGTTCTGCATTCGAATTTAAAGCCAGTTATAACATGGTATATAAGGAACTCCTGGCAGAGTGAGGATTCCCAGAAGGACCCGTCCAACGAATGGAACTCTGACCCACACGGCACAAAGCAAGCGCAGCTCTGGAGAAGCAGGGCGGGAGTGAACGGGGTGGGTGTGACGCTGTCCAGAGTCCATGCATTCAAACACATGCCATCTGAGCAGCTGGGCCACCAGACCAAAGCGTGGATTGCCACGGAGCCGCAGCACCTACAGCAAGAACTCCACCTGCCCCCCGGATCCCTTGTGCCTGTTTGGATACTGGATTCAAATGGCAGAAATTGCCTAGAAGTTCTCTAAAGTGAGGCCAACGATGGCTGAGAGTTAGGACATGGTTATGATGATGGAGTAACCCTAATCCCCTGGTTTACAGAAATGGAAACATCCCAGGATGTTACCCAGCTCATCAAACCCACCCGACTGGCAGTGGTTGTCTGGACAGGCCAGGGAGCAGGACGTTCACGCCCAGGCCCTAGGTGCTTCCTCACCACCCTGGACTCCTTCTCCTCAGAACCTCTGCATGTGTGGCTGCTTCTGCTGGGCTCTCAGTAACTAATAACAACTCTACAATATAGTGGAAGTTTTAGCCAAGCCCCTAAGACCACAGATCTCAGACACCGGCGTGACTTATGAGACAGACCCTGTGAGTAGAACCTAGAAAAAGTCGTCAAATCCTGGGTAAACACATCTTACATGTTTCATCCTCGTGGAGCTAGTTAACAGAATCAGGAGAAATGGGAATTAAGGAAGAGGAGTCTGGGAGAGAAGATGGAGTTGTAGTGATGCTAACTTAACCTGAGGTTAAAGAGGCAGAATCTGTCATCCCGTGACCTGGAGCAAGCTGAGGTTGGCCTGCAGTTTCTCCATGGCAGGCTCAGAACTGCTATTCATTAAAGCTCTGTCCTTTCCCTCCTGGACACATGGTTGTATGATATCCCAGCTTCCCTTGCTGCTGGGAGTGGCCATGTGTCTGAATTCTGGCCAATGGGATGAAAGAGGCCAATCTTGCCAAGCTTGGCTCAGACAATACTTCTCTATGAGACTTGCTCTCTTCCCCTTCCTGCCATCAGGGGTCCTAACAGAGAACTCCAAGGCTCTGAGGGGTGGTAGGTCTGACCCCAAGGACAGATCTGGGTGCCAGAATTCCTTCATGGAAGACCACCCTCCAAACAGCTGTCTGGGCTTTTCCTTATTTCTTTTTTAGGTACTGAAGATTTAATCCAGGGGAGGCCTTACCACTGAGCTATATCCCCAGCCCTTTTTATTTTTTACTTTTTAAAATTTTGAGACAGTCTTTATAAGTTGCTAAGTTTCTGAGGCTGGCCTTGAACTTGCAATCCTCTTGCCTCAGCCTCCTTAGTTGCTGGGATTACAGGTTTGTGCCACCACACCTAGTCTAGACTTTCCATGGGTAACAAATGGATTTTATTGATCCACAGAAATTCACAGGTGATAGCCTAAATTTTCTAAAATCTTTGCCAGGAGAAGAACACAGGTAAGCAAGCCCACCACAATTGCAGAGATAAATCAATTAATGAAATTGCTAGCTGTGGAGTCAGGTAGCAAGATCAACTGCAGAACATTCCCCAGCCTCTCATAGCTCCTCCTATATCTTGGAGCAACCAATCTAGCAATAAGTTTTTACTGTGTGCTCAGCTCATGTTACAACCACGGAAAATATGAAAGATTGCTCCTGGTCCCGCCAGAGGCTTTTAAAAGGAGACACAATATATCTGTAGAGTGAGATTCTAGAATGTTCCAGAAACATGTGGCAAATGCTTATCACATACACCATTCATGGATCCCCTCATATCTTATCAATGGTGACCCTAGAGTTATATAAATTGACAGCGACTTCAGAATTGCAACTCGATCACTGTTATGTCCCAGGCCAAATCTTACCCAGTGGGAGAGAGTTTTGTAAATAATGTATGTTACAAAGTTCTATCCTGCTCCCAGGACCTTCCCATCAATGCCACCACACTGCCAGACCCCCAGCAGTGCCCATGATAAGCACTGGGGAAGTGTGGGTTCATGAGAACTACTAAGTGTGCTAGGTCTTGGAACTAGAGTCGTGAAAAAAGCAGATTAGAAGACCTGCTACTGGGAGGTAATATGGAGGGAAATAAAGCAGAGCAAGGGAATAAAGAGATGAGAGTTCTCTCTCAAGAGATGGCACTTGGGCAAAGACTTGAATAAAGTGAATCCTGTGGACATCTGCAGGAGGAAGGAGACGAGTGTAAGTGCAAAGATCCTGAGGTGGATGCTTGCTTGATGCACTTGAGGAAAAACAAGAAGTTGATATGGCTGGAACAGAGTCAGTGCTGGCAAGTCATAGGAGGCGAGGCCCAGCAGGCAATCAGTGGGGACCTTTGGCACCTGTAGGCCATTGCAAGGCTTCTGGTTCCTTCATTTTCTCTCTGTCCCCCCATCTATCTCCACCCTAACTTCCTTCCTTCCAATACTGGGGATTGAACCCAGGGCCTTGCAGATGATAGGCAAGCACTCTACCACTAAGCTACATCCCCACCCTCTGGCTTTTTCTTGAGGTACAATGAAAGCCAAGGAAGTATTTGCATACGTAGATTACTGTGGAATAATCTATGTGGACTTTAAAGCATCAAAATTCCACCTCGCTGTGCCATTGAGCACGGATGCAGAGGTGTCGTTGTGGAAGCAGGAGGACCAATGAGAAGGCTATGGAAATAATCCAGGTAACGAATGATCATGTCTTTTTCCAGAATGGTAGTGTCTGTGGTTGTGAGTAGTCTTATTGTGGCTCAATTTTGAGAGAAGAGCCAATAGGATTTGGTGGCACATTGGTTATGGAGGAGAAAAGAGAGGAGTTGAGATAATTCCATGATTTGGGGCCTGAATAACAACATTTTCTGAGGTAGGAAAGACTTCAGGAGAGGCTGGTGTGGGGATGGCTTTCAGGAGGTCAACTTTGGATGCTTCAGAGATGTCCATCAGACATTCAAGCGGGGATGTTCAATAAGTACTCAGATATGTGACTTGGGGGGAGGCGATGTCTGGGTTGGAGACGCACACTCGGGAGCCACACATGGTGTTTAACATCACAAGGCCAGACGTGACAACCTAGTTCAGATGCAGAGGAGAAAACCTTTGCGACTGAGTGAAACTGCCCTTCAGTGTCAGAGAGACAAGGAGCCTGCAAGGAGATGGAGAAGGGCTCGCGAGGCAAGAGGGGGTCGGAAAAGAAGAGAAGGAAGTGTCCTAGGAAGGAGGGAGCTACCAAACCTGGTTAGACAACAGGAGGTCGCAGGACCCTGACGAGTTGTCTCGTGGAGCAGCAGGGAGGCAAGCTGGCTGAGCGGGGTCCTGGGAATGAGAGGTGAGGCCATGGTGGAGCACACGCAGGCCCCCTTCTAAGAAGTGACTGTAAGGGGGAGTGCAGAAATGGGGCAGGATCTGGAGCGGGAGATGGGTAATAGTGTCTGTTTATGACTATTTTTTTTTTAATGATGCTTTTGGGAATGGTCCCATAGAAAATAAGAATGGTCATAAAAAAATGGAGGTGTTATTTTCAGGATTGATGGATGTTCTGAGACAACAAGGGATGAGATCCAGGGCATAATCTAGGTGGGCTCACAACAGAAGCATGTGCACTTCTACAGGAGGAAGGCAGCTCTTATGGGCAACGGGGCACAGGCTGTCCACCTTGGAAACCTATGAAGTCACCTTCAAAGCGCTCCATTTTCTCAGGGAATCAGGAGAGAAGGTTAATGCTAGGAGTGAGGAGGAGGAAGAAGAGGAGGTGGAAGGAGCTATGAGGGAGGTGGAGGGAAAACATGAGCCACAGGTTCGTAGGCTAAGTGCCAGGTCACACCCAGGGCCTGTTTGAGGTTGGTGGACATAAACTGAAAGAGAGCAGTGAGCAGGGTTTGAGCTTTCCCTCCAGCCACATTCAGCTGTCAGTTTGCGGGTGACACCTTAGGCAGGGAGCTGGGTTTAACTTGAGCTGGGCTAAGGCAGACAACTGTGTCAGGGGAGCCCACTTTCCTAAAAGGAGACACACTCAAGCTACATTTGCACTGGGTTGTTCCAGAAGATCGCTCCTACTAGGATGCCTTTGTGCTCTTGAGACTGAATAAATGTGACCCGTAGTAGTGGTGACCACGAACATTTACTCAGGTCCTCTCTGCCAGGTGCCTCTCTAAGCACTTTCAATGGATCATCTTACTGAACTTCATGATAACCCTATGAGATAGGTGCTCTTATTACCACCATTTCACTGATGAAAACACTGAGGCACAGAGAGGCTTAGATACTTGCCCAAGGCCACACAGGTACAAAAGGGCACAGAGTGGCATGAAGAAAAGCCCATAAGTTCCATTCTAAAGGTGAGATTTTCCACTGGGCTTGTAGAGAGTCCATCTCTGCTAAAATGCCACCAACCAAGCACCTGGGCTCAGCTGTGGAGCTCAACTCCTCATGCAAACTGGTAGATTTCCTGAATCTGGATACCAGATGAGAAAATGTATCCCAATTTATAGTCTGACTCTTACAGAAAGGGCTCTATCTTCACTCAGGTTCTGCAAGCATGCTTGTCTAACAGAGCTCTTCTCATCCAATCAGGGGAAGAAGGGTGACCAGGGATTCACAGTTAGCCTGCCTTAATTGTTAGCAAAGAGGGGCAAGGGAGGAACTTTGCCTGAATTCCTAAACTTCCTCATAACTGATAATGCTGAGACTCAACGGCACATCCACGCGCCCACAAATGCTTCCATTTGGGCCTGACAGGGACGGTCGCTATATTCACCATGCTTCTCTCTGAGTAACCAGGGGAATGGCTTTGTTGATCTAGCCAGAGAGATATTAGGGAAATACTTCTGTTAAATATTTTAAAAATCGGTAGATTCACCCCTCAAACTTTGTTTCCGTGGATTATCCTAACCCTCTGCCGTCACCCTCGGGCTTCAGCTGGCTGAAGTTCCTCCACCAGGATAAACCTTTGCCAGGCATGTTTGCCTCTGATATGACAAATACCCTTATTGGTAACTCCCTTTAGTTTAAGTGGTTGGGATTGTTCATTTTGCTTTTGACATACTCAGGAAGACAAAAGGACCCGCTGATCCCCTACAGGGGGAGCGAGGTCCATCAGTGAGGGAAGAACCTAGTGGAAACGCTTTGGGCCACGAATGTGAACAGACATTAAAGCCAAAGTGACTGGGGAGCGAAATGAGTCGGGGAGGGAAAGTGCAGCCCAGAATGGACTGTTTAATTTCCTGAAGGCCCGAGAGGTCTCTGAGAGGAGTTCGTGAGTGGCTAATGGACATCTTTAAATTTCCAAGGGCTCAGCCTCCCTGCCCTTCCCCAGTGGTTCTCTGTCCCTCAGAAGTGCTGCCATCGATGTGCACCTCCCTTCTGGACCCACCCATGAGGGCACAGCAGGAAGATGGATATTGGACACACAGCACCATTCACTGACATGGCCTGAGCTGCAAGCTTGGACAGCTGGGCCCTGGCATTCGCCCTCCATTTCCTGAGTTGCTTGGGAGGGAAGTGAGGCAGCTCCTGAGGACAGACTCTTCTCCCTCCTTGCAATCTGGCTTCATGGGAACTGCTGAAGCAGGGAGAGGATGCAGCAACTCGGTGCCCTCAGGGAAAAGGAGCCCCACATGAGGGTCAGGAGCTGTGGGAGACACGGCCAGAGCCTGCTGGAGGGGCAGCCTCCATGAACCACTGGCCCCCAGCATAGCACTTGCCTTGAGTAGGCTCAAAAGCTCTAGGTACCGAGTTCAAGGCCCAGAATGCGGTAGTGTTTGGAAGCCTGCCTTTAAAAGCATTTAGTGAAGTAACATACTTCATTATAGAGAAATCAGGAAAGCTAGTGGAGGGGAGAAAGTTCTAGAATCTCAGCCCATGGAGACAGACAGCATCACATCTTCACACGCTTTTTTTTTTTTTTTTAATCTTTCCACCAGTACTTCTCTATGTATGTCTGCACATCAATATATTTTACACACATGGCTCTGTGCTCTATGTACTGTTTTGTAACCTTCCTTTCCACTCGATGATACGTCATGTTCAGTTTTCAATGTCAGCACACACAGCGCTACATCATTCTTAATGACTGCATTGCAATCCTTTGGGTCGATACACTAAAATTCATTTAACCAGCCCCCTACCGTTGGATATTTATGCTGCTTTCAAATGTTTTCCTATTATAAACAAAGCTGTAGTGAATATTTTTGTACATACAGTCTGTGCCCTTGAGGAACTCACAGCATAAGAATTTGGGAGGGGGAATTCCATTGCTTTAGTATATGGCAGATGAAATAATAACTGTTGTTTTTAATAACAACCATGAAAGTAAAAGTCACTTTTACTAAGTATATACTTCATGCCAAGCAACACATTAAAGGCTTTACACTCATGTGTCATTTGATCCTTCCACAACTCTGTGAGGCTGGTATTATTCATATTCCTATTTTGCAGAAGAGGAAATGGAAGCTCAAAAGAAGGAAATGATTTGTCCAAGGTCACATGATGATTAAGTGACAGAGACAGAATTCAGACTTAGGTCTAAAGCCTCCACAGTCCAAGCTGTAGGCTATGCACTACATTTTTCTCTTGACAGTTATTTGGATCTCTTCCTAGATTTTAGCCTCAGACTTAATCCTTATCAGGTACAGGTTCAAGTAATGAAATAGTGTAACAGACCATTTATGGGTGGAAATGGCCCCAGATTCTCTTCCTGTACCTGCGCCTGTTTGTAACATGAGTTTAAAGCTCCTCCCTTGGAGAGTGAAACTAGTTTCCCTGACTTTGAAACCAATGCTGGCCTCTGTCACCTGATTTACAAATGAATGGGGCAGATGGGATGCTGGGCCAGTTCTGAGCTTAGGCCTCTGGAGGGGCCTCAGCTTCTGCTGTCACCCTGGCACTCTGCACTGCAGAGCTGAGGCTAGATTTCTGGAGGAGGAGAGCTGTGGCCCATGGTCAACCCTACAGAGGCTAGCTGACTGACAGGTGCCTGAAGATGAAGGAGGGAACCCAACCAGGACCAACAGCCCCATCCACTGAATTGTGAGCTCATAAAGGCTTATTGTTTGAAGTCTACAGGTCATGGCATGGCGGTTATGTAGCAAAAACTCATGGGAACGCTGCTAGCTGATGGGGCTATGTGGGTGAAGCAGTCTGGGGGACAGGGGGCTCTGGTGGAATTTGCAAGCACGTGGCTAGGAAGGCTTCACAGAAGAGGTGGCACTCCAGAGCTCAGGGACTGCAGAGGGAGCAATAAATTGGCAGGACTCCTGAAGCTGAGCAGGGGGTGGGCCTGTATATGCACAATGAGATCAACCTCACCGCTGGTGCTGCAGGTTGCCAGAGACTTCTCTCCAGAGCCTGAATTAAGCAGAAACCTCCCTCTGGCAAGAAAGGCAGCTAGATGTCATTTACACACCAAGGCAAGAAATAAAACACCTGGCAGTTTCCCTGGCAGCCTCTTCCAGGTCTACCCTGAGGGCTGGAGCAGAGATAAGTTGGATGATGGTCTCCCTTTCAACGCAGGGAGATGTGGCTCCTTCTGGAGCTTCTTCTGCCCCGACTAGGACTAGGCCCTGAGGCATCCTGTGCCCTAGGAAGTCCTGAAGGAGTAAGTCCTGCATCCTTCTACCAGGCACTTTATGTGAAGTGTGTTTTCCAGTAACCCAAACCCAGGTGACCCAGTATGGGAGGGGGCAGCTGAGTACTGATGAAACAACCCGGCCAAATCCTCTGCCAACGGCCACTCACTCAGACTCCCCTCATTCACTCATTCCACAAACGTGCCCAGCCCAGGTGCAATGGTGCTGTGCCTTGACCTAAGATGACCCTAAGCTGTGCCCATCCCAGCATGGAAAGCAGACTCAAGTAGAAGTCTGGGATCTTTAAAACCCACTCTTGCTAGCCACCTCCTTCTCTTTTGCTTTCCCCAGTTGCTCAATAAATGTGTCTCTTGAAAACCCTCACACCTAGTTGCAGCTCAATCTAGCTGAGAACTCAGGTGGTGGCCCAGAAGTGGACCCGGTCTGGTCTGGCTGGTGATGGAGCAGCCTCTAGTGTGTGCAGGAATCTGAGGAGCTTGAGAATGAGAAGAGCGATGGATGGAGGGGTGGGGGAGGGTGGCTGGATGCTGAGCCTGTGCACTCTTGGGTTTTAGTGTCAGCTAGGAGAAAGCAGGGACCAGGTGGAGTTGCTGGGGCTTTGTCCTTGTAGGAACTCAAGATGACAGGTTGTATTCCAGGGGGCACTATGACCTGGTATTGTGCCATAGTACTAACAGAAACAATTTTTCACACTCAAATTTTTATTTACCAATGCCCTATTGTACTGGCCTTATGGGAAGTGGTGGGAACTAAAAAAAGATCTTGCCTACAGGAACCTGTGGTCCACTAACATAGACAGTTGTGCAGACAAATGGTTGCATTCCAAGATGACAGACACCGTAGATGGGAGGCCAGGGTGCTCAGGGAGCCCAGGGGAAGGGCCTGGGTGGGCTGGGAAGGCTTCATGTTGGAATTGGATATATAGGAGTTTTCAGGTGATGAAGAGGTATTCAGGAGGATTAAGGAATATACTAGATGCAGCAGAATGGAAAAGCATAAAACACTCCAGGGTCCCCAAGTTTAAAATGAACAAACTTCAGTGGAAAGAAGTCTGGCAGGAGGCAGGCAGGAGCCAGACCAAGCAGAGATTTATGGGCCAATTGGAAGAGCCTGGTCATTCTGCAGAAAACTGAGAGCCCTTGAAAAGCTTTAAGCAGAGAGTGACTTTATCAGAGTCATCTTTTAGGAAGAGTTTGGGGGTAGCTGTATGGTGGATGGTCTGTAGAGGGGTAAGAGGAGGGTGCTTATGCCAACTAGGAGATTCTGTAAGAATCTCAGCAAGAGATGATGGAGACAGGCACAGAGGAGACCAGAAGCCAGCCTGCATCCCTTACCAGCTGTGTGATCTTGGATAAGTCACTTAACCTTTCCATACCTGACTCCCTTCATCACTAAACTAAGGTTCAAAAACACAACTACCTCAGAACATTTGTTCCATGAATGAAAGGAAATGATCCATGTAAAGCATTGAATAATTTGCAAATGCTCTGTAAGTAATCATTATTATTGAATCTATAGACCTGATAATAATTAGAGGCAGCTGGCTAGAGGGTGAGTCTAGGGTTGGCTTTTATGGGGTTGGCTAGAACGGTGCCATTCCCAGGAGCAAGACAAATAAGAATATTGAAAAATGTCTGCTCTCTTCCAGGAGAATGAAAGGTGTGCTCAGTATACAGAACTAAGCTCTGCTCCTCACTTCTGAGGACGCCCACTAATGCCATCTGAGTTTTGTGTAATAGGCTAGATTCCTGCCCAAGACTAACAGCAGTAAAGGACACCTGCTCTCCCACCTCATCCCCACAGTGAGTCTGTGATAAAGTGAAATGGGTATACGATCATCTCCATCTCACAGCTGCAGAAGCCAGGCTCAGTGCCATTGCCAAGGAGATGTGATCGGAAGGGGAGGGGGCACGCGCCTCACCCTCCCCACGATCCCAAGTTACTACCATCCCTTTGCCTCTTCAAGGGCTTCCCAAAGCCTAGGTGCCAGTCGCGCCCTGGAGAAGCTATGAATTCTGACCCTCCTGTCTCCCTGCATTGGAAGTACGGGAAGGAGGTGACTAGGATGGAGCTGGGCACCCTAGTTTTACTTGAGTTTCCATAGAAGGAGCTCCCTGAAAGCCCTTTCCACAAGCCCAGAGGTCTCTGGCAGAGTTAGGAGTAGGCAGGAGAAGTACCACCATAACCTCCCTTTGGAGATACCCCCAAAGAAGAACAGAGAAGAGGAGGGAGAAGAGGTAGTCTCCTCCCAGCTCTGTGTGCCAGAGCCAGAAGATCCAGACGATCGACTGTTCAGGGCCGCCATTAGGTAATCAATGCCATTCTTTTTTTCTTTTCTTTCTTTTTTTGGTGTGAGGACATTGAGAGCCAGGGAAGTCAGGCACCCAAATTGTTATCATTCTTCTGTGACAACTGCACCTATGGGTGAGGAAAGGGGCTGGGACATGGCAGGAAGAGAGCCTCCTTTAACTGGTGTGTTTTGTCATTCAACCGAGAAAGTGTTCTACCTTTAATTACTGCTTTTGTGAGGATAACCGGGTGAATTAGCTACAGTTAAAGGGGCTCGGTGGAGTAGTAGGAGTGGGGAATGAGCTTGCTTTTTCATGAGGCTTAATGTGTATCTGTCTCCAGCCTGTAATAACGATGGTAGCTAATTAGGAAGGAAATCCAAATGGAACGTGCTGACTGCCAGGAAATGTGGTCAGTACCTTCTATACATTATCCCAATAACACCCAGACAACTCCATGAATTAGATTCTGTTAGCACCATCCTATTTTCTATCATGGAAAACGAGGCTCCAAGCTCAGGCAGCTACAGGACTGCATGGGCACAGTACAAAGACCATCCATGGTGACTGGATCCGCCCTGGAGACCAGAAGGCAGCTACAGAGGCGAATTCCTAAGATAAGCCTGACCTTGGATCCCATCCCCAAATGGAAAGTCCAGGACCTAGGAATCTTGGATCAAACCTGTGGCCAGATCTCACAGACCATTGCTCAGTAGTGGACAGTGATCAAACAGGTCTGGAGATGTGAAAGACTTAAATTCCAGTCCTGCCACTTAAAAGCTCTTTGACTTTAGAAAAAGGGTTTACTTGGTTTGAATCTCAGCTTCCCAATCTATAGATCACAACCAATTACAATGCCTATGGTTCTGATTACCATGCCTTGTAATAAATCATGCCTCAAATTAGCAGTTTAAAACAATGGCTCACAACATTGTAGATCAGGATCTTGGGAAGGGTTAGGCTGGACAGACCCACTGTCAGATGACTCTCATTTAAAGTCATCTGGGGCTGCTGCCCTCTGAAAGCCCAGCAGAGCTAAATGTCCAAGGCAGTTCACTTGGCTAGCTGCCTGAGAGCTCAGTGGATGGAGTGTGCACACATACCCTCTCCAGTTTGGCAGCTTGGGGTTTGACTTCTTAAATGGCAACTCAGAGCTCCCAAAGGGAGTGTCCTAACACAGGAAACCGCATCATCTTCTCTGACCAAGAGCCTCAGAAATCAACCAGCCACTCCACAGCCCTCTATTGATTATGAGTGAATTACAGGACAGCCAGGTTCAAGGGGAAGACAAATTCTGCTTGAAAATGGGCGAGGGGGAAAGGTTTCAGAAGAGCAGGTGATATTGTTGCTGTCATTTTTTGGAAAATGCAATTTGCCACTCCTGTATTATGGTCTTGCACATGGCCTTAAATTTTGGTATAGGAAGCATTTAAGCATATAGGAAGAGATCAGTAAGGGTTAGCTACTGTGACTAGATATGCCACGCTTGGGAAATATCTTTCCACATACTGGTTTGGTGGAGAGGGTTAACTGGTGTGGAATGTTGTCCACATTCACTTACAGGCCCTAGCAGAGAAGGTAAGATTTCCCTCAAAGAGCAGAAATTCTAGTAAATGGGCCCCAGGGGAGAGAAAAATAGGAAGGACTTCTGAGAGAGCACAAGAGTGAATTATCATTTGTGCTGCTGAAGAGCCTAGCATCATGATTAGGGGGAGCTATGATCTAGAAGCCAGGAAATAGAGAGTAAGGACAAGAGCCAGGCTGCCTGAGGCTGAAGTGGGAGGGAGTAATACATTCCAGGCTCCTGCTGTATGAGAAGGAGAGGAGAGGAGTCTGAGGAAGCACGCAGCATCACCAGGCCCAGCAGGAAGACCCACATGCAGCACCTGTGTGTAGAGCTCTGTCCTAGGAGACTGAATAGCTCTGGGTCTGTATCTGGCCTTGTCCGCAAGGACAAGGAAGTTGGCCCCAAATCTGTTCATTTAGACAACAGGATGAATCTGGAGGTGTATCCCCTTGGCTTCCTGAATGTTTTCTAACCCAGGGATTCTCAGTAGGAGGGGAAGGATATCTGAATTTCCTAAGAAAGTTTGAGGAAACACTCCTGTGTTTCACTATTATTCTTTTTAAAAAAATTTTTAGCTGTAGATGAACACAACACATTTATTTATTTATTTTTATGTGGTGCTGAGGATCGAACCCAGTGCCTCACATGTGGGAGGCAAGCGATCTACCACAGAGCCACAGCCCCAGCCCTCCACTTCTACTCTTGAAGTCCAATCTCTGTAATAGAGCTTACAGGTCCATGCTCATAATTTGGCCCCTGCTATTTCTACACTCTCACCATGAACTCTACCTCTCTTCAGACTTCAGTTCAATGGATTTCTTTCTGGTTCTTAGCACTAAATTTTTTCTAGACTCAGAGCCTTTGTACCTGTTCTTTCCTTGACTTCAATGGTTCCTTCTCCTCCCTCCATGTCCTCCAGATCTTAGCTGCAGCATTATTTGTTTAGTGAAGACCTTCCTAATCTACTGGCTTTCCCTTTCTGTCTCAATCCATATTGTGCTACTGTAACAGAACACCTGAGACTGGGTAATTTGTAATGAAAAGATGTCTATTGACTCACATTTCTAGAGATCCAGGGACTGGCATCTGGAGAGGGCCTTCTTACCACATCATCCCATGGTGGAAGACAGAAGGGCAACGGAGTCAAGAGATAGCCACCCCTTGCCTTTTATTGTAGCTTCTGGCCTGTCCACCAGGGTGGAATTCTCATGCCTTAATTCCCTCTTAAAGTTTCCACCTCATAATACCATTACAATGGCAATTAAATATCAATGTGAACTGGTGAGGGGACATTCAAACTATAGCACTTTCTTATTCCCGTATTCTCTTTTAAAACACTTTATTGTTTCCTTTGTATAATTTATCATAAATTTTGTGTGACACATGAGTGAATCTTAGACTATTTCTTCATTTATTGCCTCCTGTCCCCACTAGACTATGAGCTATAATGAGGACGGGACTAAGACCGTTGTTCTTACTCTGTGTACTTAGCACCTAGTTGAGTTCCCGGCACTCAATAGCTTCTCAGTAAATATCAGTTGTGAGGAAGTCTATAGCTCCAAGACCACAAAGCCAGGGCAGGATAGAATGAAATGTGGAGAGTAGCCATGGCCTCAGCCCCTCAAGAGAGCCCATGGGATCAGAAGCTGAAGCATATTTTTGCTCCTGTAGATCAAGACCCCTTCAATATGGCTGTCTGAATCTGATCTCCATTCTCTAGTGTGGTTCTTTTGAGATGGTTTTCCAGGAAATGTTTCTGTGCAGACAAATTTTGTTTCTGATGTTAGAAAATGAAAACTCTATTACCCAATTGCTGTTGCTACCAGGAAACAGAGTCGAACTTAATGGCCTGCCGGTTGAGATGGGCTCAGTAGAGGTCTTGGCATTAGCACACTTGCAAGATAGGCTGCTGTCCTTGGTCCTGTTTATCTTTACACTACACTTATACACATACACACATTATAACCTCATCCACAGCACTCTCATGAGTGATGAGATGGCAAAATGCATGTGACATGCATACATTAAGCTCCTGCTGTATTTTTGCTAATAACTAGGATGGTTAGATTTTTTTTTAGCACAGCTTTTCATTTCTCTGGTTGTACACAATATAGAGTCATACCACATATGCAGTCATATCTATACCTAGGGTAATGATGTCCATCTCATTCCACTATCTTTTCTGCCAGCATGGCCCTTCTCCACCCCACCCTCCCCTTTGTCCAATCAAAGTTCCTCCATTCTTCCCATGCCCCACCTCATTATGGATCAGCATCCACTTATCAGAGAGAACATTTGGTCTTTGGTTTTTTGGGATTGGCTTACTTTGCTTAGCATGATGTTCTCCAACTCCATGCATTTCTCTCTAAATGTCATAATTTTATTTTCTTTTAATTCTGAGCAATATTCCATTGTGTATGTATACCAGTTTCTTTATCCATTCATCTATTGAAGGGCATCTAGGTTGGTTCCACAGTTTAGCTGTTGTGAATTGAGCTGCTATAAATATTGATGTGGCTGTGTCACTATAGTATGCTGATCTTAAGTCCTTTGGGTATAGACCAAGGAGTGGGATAGCTGGGTCTGGTTAGATCCTTTTAGTAAGCAAGAGTATAGCATAACTTTTGAGGTAAGTTTTTTTTTTTTTTTTTGCAAAACTATCCATGATTACTTCTTCCCTGTGTCCATGCCTCTTGTAAAGTGACATTTCCCTTCCTCCCATCTAGCAGCAGTGTCAATTTTCCTCATTCCTTGGTTCCAGGCTGGGCTAGAGCAATGGAAGTGACATACAGCAGTCTGAAGCCTACCTCTCAGAAGATGCTTCAGACATTCTCCTTCTCTCTCTTGGAAGCTTACTTGGTTGTCCTGGAAACAAGTCCAGGCTATCCTGTTGAAGGATGAAAGAGCATATAGCACAGAGATTAACCACCCTGGCTGAGCCCCTTCTAGATCAGCTGTTCCCATCAGACAGCAGACACATGATTAAATCCTGTAGGAATTCTCTGGCCCCACCCAGACCACAAGAGCTGCCTAGCCAACTCATGGACTTATGAGAAATAACTGATGGATGTTGTTTAAAGTTGCCATGTTTGGGAAAATTTGTTACCTTAACAGAGCAAATTGGTATGCTTCCTTAAAGGAAAGATTAAATCCAAGCTTTTCCTAAAAGTTAGTATGTTCTCAAAAGTCAAAGGTTTAGAAGGGGTCCTAAAGCAATCCTATCAATGACTCTAAAGCCCCAGAGGCATGTGGTCAAAGAACACTGCTTTGGAAGCAGAGACTTAGCTCTTATCCCGATTCTAGCTGGGTGACCTTGGGCAAGTCACTTGACGTCTCTGGACTCTGATTCCTTTATGTAGATAGTGGAAGAGCAACTTAAGCTACTTTCAAGCTCTTCAGTCTCTGCCACATCTTCTGTGGTTCTGTGATTCTCAGTCTCTGCTACTTCCATTTTGAAAGCAAGAAAGGATAATCCACAAATCATTCTGTCTTACAGGATCATCCAGAAAGATGAAAGTGCCTTTTCTGTGATAACACCTTTGCTGCCACTGAGACTTTCTAGAACCCAATTGTCTCTGCAGCAGGAACAGACATCCTAAGCTTCTGGCTTTGGGATAATTCACCAAGTTTTATCAACACATGTGAACACACAGAGTTTCAGCTAATGTTAGAAACTGGGATAGAACTGATGATGATGTCTCCCAGGTAGTCTTCATGACATCTCCCAGGAGATGTGCACATTCTGCTGGGACATGCCACCTTGTCCCCCTCTTCTTTTCTCTTGGATTTGCTCTGGAGGTTAATAAAATTTGATGTGTAAGAAGAGATCAAGTTTCTTTCCCAAAAAGGCCCAGGACCAGCACAAACATGCGTACACCAAGGTTAGAAGATAAGACTGCTAGGAGCTCTTTACCCAGTTCTGCCACACACAGGTAAGTCGTCATTGAGTGGGGGAAAAGCTTCTCCCATGGACTGTTCTGAAGAAGTTCTAATAACTGGACTCAAGTTTATTGTAGATGAATTCTCAGGAGTGCCCAGTTAGAAACCTAAACTTAGGGGTCTGGCTTACAATGGTGCCAGTAACCAAGAAGACAGATAGATCGTGGTATTGCAGGATCAGGATAAGCACTCCCATGAAGAGACACCAAAATCAGGCTCAGCAGAGGACTGTCAATCCAAAGTCCAAGGGAAAATCAAGGTCAAGGACCATGCACCATGGTTGTTAGCACCTCTGCCAGGACCCAACAGTGGAGAAAGCACATAGGGAAGTTGGGCTGTTCATTGTTCAGGATTTGGGGGCAGGGGCTGGAAATCACAGAAAAATCCAACTCAAAATGATCTAGTCATAGTGGGCTTTGTGGATCACACAACTGAAAAGCTTGATGAATAAACTGGTTTTCAGGCATGCCCTGATGCAGGAGTTGAAACAATGTCACCAGGGCCATTTCCTTCCCTGTTGGCTTTTATAGGTTCTTCCTTTGGTGAGACAAGATGGTCACAGCCTCAACAGATCTTCCATAGCATACACCCAGCAGAAAAAGAAACTCTCTTGATGGTTTACAAAAAGTTCTGGGTCTGACTTCTTGGGCACAATGAAGCCATGTGATCATACCTGAACCAATCCCAGGTCCTAAAGTTCTACCGTACATGGATGAGTTTCAGCTAATTAGGGCCTGCCCAAGAGCAGATGGGGCAACACCACTCAAATCACAGGAGCTTAGAGTGCAGGAAAGGATAGCTCCTCAAAGGAAGTTCAAGATTCTTAGTTTTAAAACCAGAAGATAGGTAGGTCAACATAAGAAGCCCACAGGCATTCACTACAGGTAGCTATGGATAGAAATATGGGGTGGGGGGAATCAGAAGAAAACATAAGATTTTCTGAAAGCAAAGAGTTAACGTTGCAAGCAGACAAAAGTCTAGATATTGACTATTAGGAAACTAAGGTAAGTCATGGCTAGCAGTGAAGGAGCGAGCTTCTTGGAGAACTCTTTCTGGACTGAAAGTCACTGGGGTCCCAGCAGTGAGATCCATAAGAAGCATCCACCATTAGATAGTACATCTGAAACCATGAAGCCAGTCACATGGAACTGACGTTCCCAGGCACTGGGACTCAGAGAAAGGATAAGATGTCAGCAAAAGAAACAGGCTTGGATTTTTTTAAAAATCAAAACATTTTGAGGCATATCAAGCAGAGCTCTGATTCTTTTGTACATTGCATATACCCGAATGCAGCCTGCAGATGACATTTAATGCTCAAATTACCATTGCTCCAAGCTCCCACCTGCTGGATTACAACATTTATAAAACAGGATCACAGTTTGCTCAACAACTGTGTCACACTCTGTCACCTAGGCTCAAAGCAGTTTGGTTGTTCCCCAAGTCCATGATATTTCTTAGCCAAACAAATCAATCAGCTGCTGGTTTTAACCCTCTCTCCAGTGAGGCTCAAACCTGCCATCTGGAACCAGAGAGAAGTGGATATCAGGACATCTCTCCCCCCAATCTCTTCTATCTCTATTCTGTTAGCTGGACTCCAATAAACTGCCATCCTCCTTCCATGGCTCCTCAACAGACACAAACAAATGTGTCTGACTAATATTTCATGTGTTTGACTAATATTTATAAGTACGTAATGTACAGTGTGCTTGAGTTTACAGTTTAAAGAAGATGACAGAAAAATTTTAAAAAGTAAATGGTGTGTCTGTGTGTGTACAACAGTAATAAATGCTGTTAAAAACTGTCTAGATGGAAATTAATCAATGCAATCCATCACATCAGCAGACTAAAGAGAAATAGAAGGATCACATCACTAGACACACACACAAAACAAGACTTTAACAAAATCCAACTGCTTTTCATGATAAAAATTCTCATCAGACTATGAAAAGATGTGAATTCCCTCAGTTTGACAAAGAATATCTACCTCAAAGCCTATAGCTAATAATACACTTAATGGTGAAAAACTAGATGCTTTCCTGTTACATTCAGGATCAGTGTAAGTGGTATCCTCTCACCCTCCCTATGACACGCAGTACTGAAAGTCTTATGTAATGCCATAAGACAAGTTTCTTTGACAGTTTATGCTGCTATAACAAAATTCCTGATACTAGGTAATTTATAAAGTGCAGAGACTTATTCCCAATAATTCGGGAAATTGGGGCTTCAAGATCAAGGCACCAGAAGTTTTGGTATCTGATGAGAGCCTGATCTCCCCTTCCAAGATGGCTTCTTGTAGCTGCATCCCCCAGAGGGCAGGAGCACTGTGCTTTCACACAGAAGGAGTGATGGCAGGCACAAAAAAGGATGAACTAACTATCTCTCTCTCTCTCTCCTCTTTTTTAAGGGTATTAGCACAGCCCTCACAACTTAGTCACCTCCTAAAGGTCCCATCTCTTAATACCATTGGCTACTAAATTTCAACATGGATTTTAGAGGAGACACAATCAAATTATAACAGAGGCTAGAAATAAATGTATACAGATTGTGAAGGAAGATATAAAGCTTTGTAGATGACATGATTATCTATGTAGAAAATCCCAAAGAACAACAACAACAAACCTAGAACTGACAAGCAATAACTAATGGCAGTTTGCAAGATATAAGGTTAACATAAAAAAGTCACCTGATATCTTATACACCAATAGTGAAAAATTGGAACTTGAAATAAAAATACTGCCATTTACATTAGCACCCCCTAAATTAAATACTTAGGTATAAATATTACAAAATATGTATAAGATCTGTATGAGGGAATTTATAAAACTATGGGAAATATGCCAAATGAAATCTAAACAAGTGGAGAAGTTTTCCACATTCATGGATAAAAGGATTCAACTGTTGTGAAGATGTGATTTCTTCCCTTTTTGACCTATAGACTCGATGCAATATCAATCAAAATCTCAGGAAATTATTTTTTTATATTGACAAATTAATTCTGAAGTTTATAAGGAAAGGAAAAAGACCCAGAATAGCTAATGCAATATTGAGGGAGAATGACAAACTTGTAGGACTGACATTACCTAGCTTCAATACATGTTATAAGCTACAATAATCAAGCCAGTGGGATATTAGTGAAAGAATAAATAAATTGCTGGAACAGAATAAAGAGTCTAGAAATTGACCCACACAGTCAACTGCTCTTTGACAAAGGAACAAAGGCGATATAATGGAGAAAAGATAGTTTCTTCAATAAATGATGCTAGAAAAATTAGACATCCACTTGCAAAAAATTTGAATTGAGATACAGACCTTACACCTTTCATAGAAATTAGCTCAAATGGATCAGAGTTTTTTCAAAACTATAAAACTCCTTGAAGATAACATGGAAGATTGAGGGAAAAGACATGTATTATAATCTCCAGGGCAACCGCTTAAAATACTACAAAGAGATATACATTAAAAGCCAACAGAGTAACCAAAATGGGATAATAAAAATATTCATCTAACTCAAAAGAATACAGAAAAAGAGTAATAGAGCAACAAAAATTGATGCCACAAAGTAGAAACAATTAGCAGAACTTCCATCCATACAAGATGATGTACATTGGGGCAGGGGTTGTGGCTCAGTGCTAGAGCGCTCGCCTAGCATGCGTGAGGCACTGGGTTTGATCCTCAGCACCACATAAAAATAAAATAAAGATATTCTGTCCACCGACAACTAAAAAAAAAAAAATATGTTTTCAAAAAAGACGATGCACATCAATTTTCCCTGCTCTTTCCTGGTAAATAAAAACCCTTGGAATGGCACAAGAGACAACCAAGGAATTCTAGCAAGAATGAGTCAAAAGGAAATAAGAAGAAAATGACCTGGTGTGTCTTCCCACGAAACAAAGAAAACCCACCCAGACTGGCTTTTTCTAAACCTGGATCTAGCAATGGAAGGCAGTCCATCTTCCCCTGGATTAAAAAGGCTCATTCTCCCTCTGGATTGAACTAAAATCTCTTATATAAAGTCAAGCAAGTCCAACATCTCCAACATGGGAGATTGCTTGGCCAGCTGAGGTATTTTCCTTTCCCACAAAACCTGAGGCTCTTCCAATGTTGAGCTGGCCTTTGAGGTAGTCCTTAGTGGTTATAATCCCTCCCTGCATGAGGCACCCCTATTCCATCCCAGTTGCTTCTATGGGCAGCAGTAGGAATAGAGGCACCCAATCAAACAATGCCAGCAATTAGTTCAATCAGACGTTGGATTTATCTGGCAAATACTTTGAAGTAGCCATCCTTAGAATTTCTTAAACAAACGATTACAAATTTTTGTGAAACAAACAAAATATAGAAAACCTCCATAAAGAAACAGATGTTATAAAAATAATCAAATTGAAATAATAGAACTGAAAAAGAAAACAATAACAAATGAAAATCTCATTGGGTCAGCTCAATAATAGAAGACAAAAAATAGGATCTGTAAACTTTAAGAAAGAGTAACAGAATTGATCTAATCTGAATGAGAGAGGGCAAAATGCACTAAAAAATCAACAAAGACTCAAGCACCCATGGGACAACAGCAAAATATCTAACATCTTCAGAGTTCTAGAAGGAGAGAAGAAAGCAACATTGAGAGACTATTTGAAAAATCAGAGTTGGCTGAAAAGTTCTCAAATTTGGTTAGAAACTCAAACCTATAGATTCAACAAACTGGGAAAACCCCAGTTAGGGTAAACCCAAAGAAATCCACATCAAGGCACATCAAAAGTAAACTTGTAAAATGAGCTAGTCTTGAAAGCAGTCAGAGAGGAAGAAGTACTAGTTAGAATGATAGCAGATTCTTCATCTGAAACCGGGGAGTCCAGAAGGAAGTGGCACCATATTTCTTTTATATGAGGAATAAAAACATTTTCTGATGAAAGAACCAAAATGATTTGTCACTAACAGATCTAGACCTATATACTGGAAAACTGGAGTTCACTGAACAAAGAGAAAATAAACACAGAATTTTGGAACATCAGGAAGGAGAAAGTAACAAGAGAAAATTATGGACACATACAATACACTGCACTTTTTCTCATCCATTTTATAAATCATATTTGATGGTTAAAGCAGAAATTATAATATCATCTCATACTAAAGCCAAAGATATGTCAAAATGAGAAGGATAAAGGGACCTGAATGGAAGATAGATTTTCATCCTTTGCTCCCAGTGATACCAGTGGACTGTCACCCATGTAAATGACAGTGCACAGAGAATTCACCAAGAAAACTCTATAAAGAGATATAATTAAATGCACTATAAATAATCAAGAGAAAACTCTAGAGGCCAAGGCTGAAGGCAATACACAAGGGCAAAGATAGTTTTTCATAAACAATTCTGGAAAAACAGAATATCCACATGCAAAGGAGGAGAAGAAGGAAAGGCTAGACAGATTTTATGCTTTTCACAAAAATTAACTCAAAATAGATCATAAACATAAATGCAAAATGCCTAACTACAAAACTCCCAGAAGACAAGAGAAGATGTAGATAACCCAGCATTTAGCAATAACTTTTTAGATATAACACCAAAGCACAGTCCATGAAAGAAATAATTGATAAGTTGGACTCCATTAAAATTAAAATTTTCTGCTCTGTGAAAGATACCGTCAAGAGAATAAAAGCAGAAGCCCAAGACTGAGGAAAAAATACTTGCAAAAGATAAATCTGATAAAGGACTGTTATTCAAAACATACAGAGAACTCTTAAAACTCAACAACAAGCAAACAACCCAATTTTTAAAAAATGGGTCAAAGGTCTTAAGACACCTCAACAAACATGGAAAATAAGTATATGAAAAGATGCTCCACATCATATGTCATCAGGGAAATGCAAATTAAAATAATAATGGGATACCACTACATATTAAAATGGCCAAAATCCAAAACTCTGACTATACTAAATGCTGGTAAAGATGTTTACGACAAGAGGACTCCTGCATTGCAGATGGTAATGCAGCCACTTGGAAGATAGCTTGGTGATTTCTTACAAAACTAAACGTATTATTTTCACACAAGTCATCAATCATACTCTCTGGGATTTACCCAAAGAAGCTGAAACTTATGTCTACACAAAACCTGTACACAGATGTTTATAGCATCTTTATTCATACTCGCCAAAATTTGGGAGAAACCACAATGTCCTTCAAATAGCAAGTGGATAAATCATCTATACTCCATTTAGACAATATCAAGCCATGAAAAGACATGGGGAAAACATAAAGGCATATTATTAAGTGAAAAAAGTCTGAAAAACGTCCATACTGTATGATTTCAATGATATGACATTTTGGAAGAAGAAAAACTGTGGAGACAGTAAAAATATCAATGGTTACCAGGAGTTGGAGGGTAGGGAGAAATGAATGCACAGAAAACATAAGACTTTTAGGGCAATGAAACTACTCTGTGAAAGATTACCAGTGAACCCTATTGTAAATTATGAAACTTGGGTGATGGTTATGTTTTGATGTAGATTCACCAATTATAACAAATGTGCTACTCTGGTAGGAGAAGTTGATAATAAAAAGGCTATAAAAGTGAAGGGATAGGGGCATATGGGAAATCTGTGTTCCTTTTGCTCAATTTTCTGTTAATTTAAAGCTGCTCTGCCCATGAGGCCGAGGAGATAGGAAGATCACAAGTCACAGACCACCTTGAGAAATTTAGGAAGACTGTGTCTCAAAATAAAGTCTTAAAAAAGACTAGCATGTGCAAGGCCTCAGTTATGTTCAGTCCCTGGTAACATACACACACACACACACACACACACAGAGAGAGAGAGAGAGAGAGAGAGAAAGAGAGAGAGAGCAAGTCTATTTTTAAAAAGGTAATAGAAGAATACTATATGAGTATAAACAACTTCATAATCATAAATTTGACAAATTAGAAGAAATGAATTAATGCTTCAAAACCCACAAAATACCCAAACTAAGCCAGATAAAATAGACCATCTGAATAGTACAGAAACCATTAAATAAATTGAATTCTTAATCAAAAACTCCTGAAAAAAAATATTCAGGTTCAGGTAGTCACTAGAGAATTTGAGCAGTGTTCAAAGAAAAATTAATACCAATTTTTTACAATCTATTCCAGAAAATAGAAGAGTGTGGCAGACAGAATTATGGCCCTGGAACCTGTGAATATGTTACTTTACATGAAAAAAAAAGATTTTTTTTAAACCATATTGATATGGAAATTTTTTCTTGTATTATCCAGGTAAACCCATTGTAATTAATTATAAGAAGATTTATCTTGGTTGGAGCTTGCACGGTTTGTTGAATCTGTAAGTTTGTGCCCTTAGCCACATTTGGGATTTCTTCAAATATTTCTTCAAATACTCTTTCAAAATTGTTTTTTTTCCTTTTATTCTGGGACTGAAGATACAGATGTTAGAACTTTTGTTATTGCACCATAGGTGCAAAAACTCCTATTGTTTTTTTTTTTTTTCAGTCTATTCTCTGTTATTCAGATTGGATGGATTCTATTATTTTTTCCTTATAAGTGAAAGTGGGAAGCTGTAGGATCATGTCCAGAGAGAGATTTGAAGATGATGTACTGACAGCTTTGAAAAAGAAAGAAGGAGCCAAGGAATGCAGGTTGCCTCTAGAAGCTGGGAAAACAAAACAAGAGAACAGATTCTCCCCTAGAAATTCCAGAAGTAATGACCTCTAATGACATTTTTGTTTGAGCCCAGTTAATCTCATTTCAGACTTATAACCTCCAGAATTATAAGATAACACATTTTTATTGTATTTTTTAATCCACTAAGTTTGTGGTAATTAGTTGTAGCAGCAATTGAAAACTAATAGGTATGGAAAATTAGTACAAGGATAACACTTCTCAATTCATTTTATGAGGTTAGTATTACAAAAACCAGACATGCACAGTACAAATAAACAACAGACCATAAACTCTCATAATTTTAGTCATGAAAATCTTCAAAAGATATCAGCAGACTGAATTGAATAATTATATTCCAGTTATATTACTACTATATCCATAGCTAAATGATTTATTTCAGGTATCCCAGGTAGATTCAATATTTGAAACTTGATTAATATAATCTATCATACAAGCTAAAAATCATATAATTTTATGAATTTATCCAGAAACAGTATTTGACAAAATTCAATACCTATGCATGAGAAAAACTTTCAGAAAAATAGAAATGAGGGAAATTACTTCAATTTGATAAAAATAAATCTTCAAAAACATCTACAGTTAACATAATATTTGATAGAGAAAGACCAGTATTAGGAACCACACAGATATTTACTCTCACCACTCATATTGAAAAGAATTGGAAGTTCTAGCCATAGCAATAAGACAAAAAATAAATAAGAGTTGTACAATTGTAAAGGAAGAATTAAAACAATTCTAGTTGTGGATGACATGAGTGAAAACAGGAAATCCATAAAAACATCTAATACAAAAGCACTCATCTAGAGTTAATAAATAAATATAGTGGAATTGCAGGATACAAGGTCAAAAAGCAATTGTATTTTTATGTGCTAATACACACATTTATGGACAGCCAGTTATTAAAATTTATGAAACAAAATACATTTTATAGTAACTCCAAACAAAAGAAAATACTTAGGCATAAAATTAACAAAGCATATACATAATCTATATATTGAAAATTATAAAAGGTTAATGAAAGAAATTTTAAAAACCTAAATAAATGGAGAGACATACTATGTTCATGGATGAATTCCGTGAATTCTTCCCAGATTGATCTATAGATTTAGTGAATGCCTAGAAAAATTACTGCCATTGTGAGTTTTTTGGAAACAAATACAGGCATATCCTAAAAATTGTGTGGAAAGGCACAGTCTCTAGAATAGCTAATAGAATTCTGACAGAGAATAATAAAGTGGGAGAAATGATGTAATATTAAGGCTTACCTTATACCTACAGTAATAGTGTAAAAAACAGTGTGATATTGGTGAAATAACAGATAGATACGTCAATGGGAAAGAACATAAGACCCAAAAAGAGATCACTCCAATATGCACAACTGATTTTTAACAAAATTGGTGGAAGAGAATAGGCTTTTCAGAAAATGGTGCTGAAAATTTTGGACATCCATAATCAAGAAAATGAACTTCAACATAGGTCTTGCAACTTAACTAAAGATGACTCAAGATGGACTATCCACAAATGTAAAATCAGAACACTTTTAGAAAAACACTGATGAGAAAAATCTTCAGAACTAGCAAGAGGGAAAGAGTTCTTATATGTAAGAAGAAAATATCTTGATACTTATACCTCTTTTATCTCTGAAATTAAAAAAAAAATTAAAAACTCTTGTTCAGTGATAGGCCATGGGGAAAAATGAAAATTCAAGACAGAATGAAAATATTTTCCAATCACATATCCTGCAATGGACTCTTATTTGGAATATCTGAACAATTTTCAAAATTCAACAGTGAAATATGCAGTTAGAAAATGAACAGAAGATACGAGCAGGTATTTCACTGTGGAGGGTATACAGATGGAAAATAGGCAAAAATAGTTGAGTATCACTAGCCATTAGGTAAATGCAAATTAAAAACACATGAGACATCACCATACACCTATCCAAATGGCTAAAACAGAAAAAAATAGTGACAATCAAATGCTGGCAAGGGTGCAAGGAATCTGGATCACTCACACACTGCTATGGGGAATGCAAAGTGGCACAGCACTCTGGAAACAATCTGACAGCTTCTTTGAAAACTAAACATGCAATTACCATAAAATCCAGCAATAGCATTCTTGGGCATTTATCCCAGAGAAATGAAAATTTATGTTCACACAAAAGCCTATACATGAATGTTCCTAGCACCTTTATTTGTAATAACAAAAACTGGAATCAACTCAGATGTCTTCATCAGATAGTGGTTAAACAACAGTGGCACATACATACCATGGAAGACTTGGAATTTAAACAAAATCTTATCCATTGTATAATGCCATTTTTATAACATTTTTGAAGTGCAAAAATTTAGAAATGGAGAGCAGATCAATGGCGGCCAGGGGCTTGGGAAGGGGAGATGAGGAGAGAGGGAGAGAGTAGAATATGGATATAAAATGGTAATGGGGGAACTATTCAGTACCTTAAGTTTGGTGGATTCATGAACCTATACAGAATATAAAATTGCATGGAATTTAAATGCATATGCATGCATGCACAAACACATACACACGAGTACAAGACTGGGAAAACCAGAATAAGATTAATGTAGTGTATCAGTGTTGCTTTCCTAGTTGTGATGTTATAATCTAGATTTTCAAAATGTTACCATTGGGGGGCTGGGATTGTAGCTCAGCGGTAGAGCACTTGCCTCGCATGCGTGAGGCCCTGGGTTTGATCCTCAGCACCACATACAGAGCAATAAAATAAAGACATTGTGTCCATCTACAAAAAAATTTTAAAAAAAAAAAGTATCTATAAAAAAAAAAAATGTTACCATTGGGGAAAATTAGTCAAAAGGCATAAAGGAGTTCTCTGCTTCCTTCCTTCCTTCTGTTTTTACTTTTTAATTAATTTTTAAGCATTCTTAAAATCACTTTACTGAGGTATGACTGAGCTGTACATATTTAATGGATACATCTTGGTAAGTTTGGAGATAAGTAAACAGGCATGGAAACATCACCACCATCAAGGCATAAACAAATCCATCACCTCTCAAGGTTTCCTCCTGCTCCAATGTTGTTGTCGTCGTCGTCGTCATCATCATCATCATCATCATTATCACTATTGCTATTATTGTTGTTGTTGTTTTGGTGGTAAGAACCTTAAACATAAGATCTGTCCTCTTAACTTTTAAGCATGCAATACATACTGCTAGCTATAGCACTACACTGTAGCATACATCTCCAGAATGTATCTATCTTATGTACCTGAAACTGTGTCCTTTAACATACTACTATTACATGTGAACCTAGAATGATCTTAATAAAATTTCTATTAAAAATCAGTTAGCAACTGGCTTATCTAATCCAAAATTTATCAAAAATTATGTTAGATATATATGGATTTTGGCTAAAACATAGATATGTTTGGATGGAGAAATGGCCTAGCTATTTGCTATCCATAAGATGAACACTCTAAATACAAAGACACAAATAGTTTTAAAGAATTTTTTTAAAAGTAAAACAAATTCCTGTGTATAATACCATTTTTTTAAAGGTGAAACAACAGTATAAATTTCAGGAAAATAGGCTTTAAGTGCAAGAAGTAAAATCAAGAATTAATAAATGGGATTATATCAAACTAAAAAGCTTCCTCCCAGCAAAGGAAACAATCAAGAGCATGAAGAGACAGCCTACAGAATGGGAGCAAATCTTTGTTACATGGACCTCAGACAAAACATTAATTTCCAGGGTATACAAAGAACTCAAAAAACTTAACACACACACAAAAACAAACAAATAAACAAGCATAACTCTATCAATAAATGGGCAAAGGAACTGAACAGACATTTCACAGAAGAAGACACAGGGCCAACAAATATAGGAAAAAATGTTCAACATCACTAGCAATTAGAGAAATGCAAATTAAAACTACATTGAGATTTCATCCTACTCTAGTCAGAATGGCAACTATCAAAAATACAAGCAACAATAAAAGTTGGCAAAGATGTGGGGAGAAAGGCACACTCATACATTGCTAGTGGAACTGCAAATTGATGCAACCATTCTGGAAAGTAGTATAGAGATTCCTCAGAAAAGTTGGAATGGAACCATTATTTGACCCAGTTATCCCACTCCTCAGTATATACCCAAAGTACTTAAAATCAGCATACTATAGTGATGTGGCCGCATCAATGTTTATAGCAGCTCAATTCACAATAACCAAGCTAAATGTCCTTCAACAGATGAAGGGATAAAGAAAATGTGGGGTAGGAGAGGTTCATCAGATTGAAAAGGGCAGAGTAGCAGGTAGGGAGTGGGGATGGGAACAGGAAAGACAATAGAATGAATTGGATATAACTTTCCTATGTTTATATATGAGTATCTGACCAGTGTGATTCCACATCATGTACAACCACAAAAATGAGAAGTTATACTCCATGTATGTATGCTACGACAAAATACATTCTACTGTCTGTATAACTAAAAAGAACAAATAAAAAGTAGGCTTTAAGACAAAGAGTATTACCAGAGATCTAAAAAATATCAAAGGATTATAGTGTCACTACTTTAGAAAATATAATTAATACAAATTGCTATGGTTTGTATGGGTCTCCCAAATGTTTATGTGTTGAAACCTAATCCCCAATGTAACAGTGACTGGGTGGTGGGGCCCTAAGAAGAGGTAATTAGGCCTTTAAGAATGGGTTAATGACATTAATGTGTAAGTGGATTAATTACCACAAGAATAGGTCTATCTTTCCTATGTGCTCACTTTCCCTCCTACCATGTTATGATGAAGCACAAAGACCTTTTCCAGGTGCTGGTGCCATGCTCTTAGACTTCCCAACCTCCAGAACTGTAAGCCAAGCAAATCTTTTCTTATTATAAATAACCCAGTCTCTGGTATTCTGTCATAGCAGCAGAAAACTAAATCTGATAGAATTACAGGAAGAAATGGAGAAATACATAATCATAGTTCTCAGTAATTCACAGAGTAACTACATTTCTAAAAACATCTTTAAGATTTTAGAGGATTTAAATCACATTGCCAATCTCCATGACCTTATGTGACAGAAAACACATGCTTTTCAGAGACACATACAAGGTTCAATGTGACAGATACTGTGTTAGGCCAAAAAAAAAAAAAAAAAAAAAAAAAAAAAAGTCTTTATAATGTTTCAAAATATTGAAGTGTTACCAAGATACATTCTCTAACCAACACTAGAAATAAGTAACAATAAGATATCCAGAAAAGCCAGAAATATTTCTAAATTAAATAATACACTTTAAAAGTATTTCTGTGCCCAAAAAGAAATCACAAGGGAAATTAGAAACTAGCTCATAATGACTGATAATGAAAACACAAATTATCAAAATTTGTGTCACGCAACTGAAGCAGCGCCTAAAGGGATATCTGTATTTTTAAGTGCTTGTGTTAGAAAGGTAAAAAATCAATTATCTAAACTCCTATCTTAAGAAGCTATAAAAGCAGTACCAGTTTGGGGTAAAACGGAGGAAGCACATTCCACCCTGCCTCTCCCACTGCATGCAGCTATAAAACTTGGACAGAATATATAGAGCAGCTATTTGAGGACTCTGAAAAGAAAATAGTAGCAAGCAGATTGGGGAAGAAGACAAGAATGCAAAGTACTTCTAAATGGGTAGTGAATTCACCAGATTTTTTTCTCTTCTAGTATCCTCGGATCTATAGATCTGATCTCTAATCCCAATGGGGTCCCAAGATCTAGAAGTGAGCCCTGGGGTGGGGAAAACACACTAAACAAGAGAAAGCCTCTGGTTCTCAAGGAGTGGGAGAGGAGCTTCTAACAGAGTGAGCACAGAGGGCCTTGGTTTAGTCCAAGAAAAAGTGGTAAAATATTCCATGCCTCCCTCCCCCCACCCGCCTTTTGCCTCATGCAGCTTGGCCCTGCATGTGAGTGCAATTACAGAATAGGGTAATTAAAGCTCCAACTTGCGGGCCAAAGGACCAAAAAGGAGGTGTTCCTGGGGAGTCAGAAAGAATTAGAGAGAGAATGGAACTAACTACAGAAATCTCATGAAATCTTTTGAACTCTTGGGCTCACCCTCAAGCTGCACATGTATGAATACAATCCTAAGCAGCATATTAACGACTTTGAGAACTCAACAGATAGACCAACACCCAGGTCTAAAACTAGGTGGCACATATACAGGAAAGATCCAAATAGCACAGCAAAAGCTTTGGAAGCCGAACCGGCATTGGAACAACCTGCAGAAGTTCTGACCTTAAAACCTGATGCCAACCGGATTCATTGCCTGCTGAAGTAACATTAGCATCCGCCCAGGAGGCAAAATTTCATAGCATAATATTCAAAATGACCAGAATACAATCCAAAACTTCCTCATAATACAAAATTTAAAAAAAAAATAAGGGCAAGTCCATCACATTTCTCATAGTAAAAGAAAACCAACAGATGCCAATATTGAGATGGCATTGATGCTGGAATTAGCTGACAACGTCTAAAAGTAACTGTTATAAAAATTCTCCAATAGGCACTGTGAGTATTCTTGAATATTTCAGCAAATAATGGCTGAAAACCTTCTAAATTTGACCTACAGATTCAGTAAATTCAGTGAATCTCAAACATGGTATACACAAAATAGCCATGCCTCTGACACAACTTAATCAAATAGCTGACAACTAAAGACAAAGAAATCTCGGAAGCAGCCAGAGGAAAGTTCCACATTATTATAAAGAAACAATCATCTGGATGATGATAGTGGATTTCTCATCCAAAACCAGGAAAGTCACAAGGGAATATCACATGCTTTTGAAATTCTGGGAGAAAAAACGTCAATCCAGAATTTTACATCCAGCAAGTCAACAACAACAACAAAATCTTTCAGCAATGAAGATGAAATAAAAACATCCTCAGATTGAGAAAAGCTAGGAGAAGTTGTTGTCAGCAGCAGAGCTGCTCTAAAAGAATTGCTAAAAGAAGTTTTTAAGACACCAGGGGAGAAATGCCAGAATAAAATTTGGAACATCTGAAATGAAGGAAAAGCCATAGAAATGACAAATACCTGGGTAAATATAACATGATATTCTTCTTCTCTTGGATTCTTTATGATTGACAGGTAAAATAAAAAATTATAACATTGTATAATGGGATTTTAAGAGTATGTGGATGAAATATAAATGATGGTTAGAAAATAAAAGGAGGAAAATATAAAAAGTACTAGAGCAGACAAGATCATCTTTTTAAAAAGCAAGGTTGGATGACATACTACAGGACTTGAAGATTTTCTATAAAATTATAGTAATTAAGAGAAATGTGGTACTCACATAAGAATAGGCAAAATAAATAATTGCTGTAACAATATAAAGTCCAGAAAATGACCCTACTTGATTTTTAGAAAAAAATTTTTTGTAGTTAGAGATGGACAGAATGCCTTTATTTGTTTATTTTTATGTGGGGCTAAGTATCAAACCCAGTGCCTCAAGCATGCTAGGCAAGTGCTCTGCCACGGAGCTACAGCCCCAGCCCCACTACTTGATTTTTGATAAAGGTGCCAAAGGAAGTTTTTTTCTGGAGATGTGAAATGTACAAGATGAGACTGTGGGAAGCTCAAAATTTTCATGCCCACTCCCACACACAGATATTGAAAAATAAGCAGAAAATGTCAAAACAAGATTTGGCAGGTTTGGCAGTACTCTGAAAAACAGAAATAAAATTTTATTAGAAGGGTTCAACAGCAGATTTAAGAAGGCAGGAGAAAGAATTAGTGAAATTAAAGGTTGTATACTTGAAATTAGAGAGTCTGAGGAGAGAGAGAAAAAGTAATGAATGAAAGTGAACAGATCTTGAGTAACCTGTGAGACATAATCAAGCAAATCATCACATTTGTCATAGGAGTTCTGGAAGAGGAAGAGAGAGAGAGAGAGAAAGGGGAGAAAGAATGCCTGGTGAAATAGCCCCCAAATGATCCAAATCTGATGAAAGACATAATTCTCTAAATCCAAGAAGTCAACCAACTCCAAGCAGGATAGAGTAAAAAAAGCATCACAAGAACACACATTGTAATCAAATTGTCAAAAGCCAAAGGCAAAGAGAGAATCCTGAAAGCAAGAAGATATCAGTGATGGGATCCTCAATCCGATTCATTTCTCATGAAGAACACTGGAAGCCAGAAGCAATGGGATAGTATAAAGTGCTGACAGAAGAAACAGGTCATCCAAAATTCTACATCTGGCAAAACTTTCCTTTAAAAAAGGAAGGAGAAATCAAGACATTCCTAGACTTTAATACCCCGCTTTCCAATAATAGATGGAACATCTAGGCAGAATATAAATAAGGAAATAGAGGGATTGAACAACACTGTGCACCAACGGGACCTAACAGACACATAGATATATACATAATACTCCACCTGTAAAGCATTCTACAATAATAGAAAACACATTATCATCAACTACATATGGAACACTTTCTGGGATAGGTCTATGATGTACCTCAAAACGACGCTCAATAAACTTAAAAATATTAAGATCATGCAGAGTGTATTTTCTGACCACCATAGAATTAGCCTCTAATCAGTAACAGAAAGAAAACTGGAACATTCACAAATGTATAGAAACAAAGACAACACACCCTTAAGCAACCAATAATCAAAGAATAATCACAAGAGAAAATACTTGGAGATTAACAAAGAAAGAAAACACAGCCTTTCAAAACTTAGGGTATGTAACAAAGACAGAACTCAAGAAAAATGTACCGCTGTGAATACCTACACAAAAAAGAAAGACAAATCTCTCCCCAGTAACTTCTTTTCACACCTCGAGGAACCAGAAAAATACAACTAAAACCAAAACTAGTAAAGGGAATAAAATAATAAGTAGCAGAGATAAATAAAATAGAGAATAAAGAAATAACAAAATCGCTGGAAACGTAAGTTAGTTTTTTGAAACAATCAATACAATTGACAAACCTTTAGCTAGACTGACAAAGAAAAAAATGAGACAGAATGTAAATAGCTAAAAACATAAATGAAAATCAGAATATTAACACCCACCTTACCAATCCATATAAAAAGGGTCACAAGAAAATACAGGCACCTGTATTTGAATATTCTTTGGAGAATTATTCACATTAGTCAAAAGGCAAAAAATGAGTGTCTATCAATAAATAAATGAATAAACAAATTTTGGGACATATATAAATATGTGGCACTATACACACACACACACACACAAACACACACACATGCCTGTAATCCCAGCCACTCAGGAGGCTGAGGCAGGAGGATCACAAGTTCAAAACCATCCTCATCAACTTAACAAGGCCCTAAGCAACTTAGTGAGACCCTGTCTCAAAATAAAAATAAAAAGGACTAGGAATGTGTCTCAGTGGTTTAGCACCCCTGGGTTCAATCCTAGGTACCAAATAAAAGAAAAAAAGAATAACCATAGTCTGAGTGGGGAGGTGGAAGGGTAATGTTAAGCTCAGATCATGGAGTCCCCAAAGACCACCAGGGAGACCGAGGCATGTATGTAAAAGCAAAGAGCCTTTATTCGGGCTTCAACTAGGTCTCTCAGGCTTCACCAACGCAGCAGGTCTGTGCAGAGAGCCCCAAACAAAGGCTGAGCAGGGTTTTATAGGGGGAGGGGACAGGTGGTGGTAGTGGACATGACGTATGCATCGCATCATTACACAAGCACCAATTACAATCGTACAGCTCCTATGGTGACAATAGTGACCATTCAGAATTGAGGGGTGTCCGTAACATTTGGCGGGACCCAATCATGGCTTTCGGGAATTTTTTGAAAACGACCAACTATAAGGTGAGTTTAAGTGACCCACGTGGGGTTTAGGCAGACTCAGACCTCAGGAATGCCAGGTACGTGATTTTTAATCTCTTTGATTGTCTGCTCTGAGGGTGGTCCGAGAGTGGCTTTAGTCTTGAGCAATGTGTGGCTTTTCCTGGGATCCAAACTCAGGCCTACTAGTCTTTCTGGAGGGTCTGAAGCCTGTCGTGGAGTTTATTTAGCTCAGGTCTTTTAGGTGAGAAATTATGGCTTAATGGTTGCAGAGTTTCTGTTCAAGAAACTATTAAAAAGTTTTAGAAATAGATAGCAGAGATGGTTGTATGACACAGTAAATGTAATTAATGCGACTGAATTGCACATTTAAAAGTGACCAAAGTGGCAAATTTTATGCTATACATATTTTACCACAATAAAAAAGCAAATCTTTGAACATTTTATGCTGGAACAATTAGATGACCACATGGAAAAAAACTAAAGTTCAAATCTCATCTCACACTGTATACAAAAATCAATTCAGGATGTATAGACAGACCTAAATGTAACCTGAAACTCCAAAGCTTTAGAAAAGAACCCATAAAATACTATTATAACCTTGAATTGTCAAAGATCTCTTAGGGATGGCATAGAAAGCAATGACTATAAAATAAGAAATTGATAAATTAGACTTCATCAAAATTTAAATGTAGTGCTCATGAAAAGACACTATTAAGAAAATGAATGGGCAATCCACAGCCTAAGAGAAAACATTCCCAAAGCATATATCTTACAAAGGACTTGTATTCAAGATATATAAAGAACTACAACTCCAAAATAAAACAGACAAACAACCCAATAAATACATAGTTAAAGGACAATCCCCAGCATCTCTAGGAGAGACAAAGGAAAATACATGAACATCAGAAAGCAAATGACAGGTTTTCCAACTCATTAGTTGTTAGGAAATGCAAATTAAAACCACAATGAGTTGCATTACTATCATTAGAATAACAAAAAAAATCAAAAGATTGAAAACAGATTATCACTAAGATTGTGGAGCAACCAGAACTCTCAGCTATTGTTAGTGGGATTGTAAAATAAATATATCTACTTTGGAAAAAGCTTAAGCAGTTTCTTACAAAGTTAAGCCTGGAACTTACCTGTGACCCAGTAATTGTAGTTCTAGGCATCTCCCAAGAGAAATAAAAGCAAATGTGTATTCAAAAAGTTGTTTATGGCAAATTTATTCCTAATAACCAAAAAAAAAAAGAGAAAGGAACAACTCAACTGTACACTGAGAATGGGTTTATAATTGTGATACATTCATACAATAGAGTACTAACCAAAAGATATCAAAAGATGTGCTGAGACATACAGCAGCATGAAAAACATCCCAGACATCATACTGAGCCAAAGAAGCCAGACACAAAGACGCCCTACTGTGTTAACTCATGTACATGAAGTTCTAAAACAGAGAAAAAAAAAAATCAGAACAGAGGTTTATCTCTGGGGTGGGGGTAGGAATTTAACGGGAAGGAACTTTCTTGATGGGGTTGTGGGTTACACAGATATCTGTCAATCTGTAAAACTTTACAGCTCTCATTTGTTTATTTTGATATGAATAAATTTTATTTTAAAATTAAGATCTATTTTTTCAATATAAATTAGACATAAAATAAAAAGGGCACATCCCGCACAGTGAGGGGAGGGTGTTAAAGACATACAGCATCTGTTAAGCCTGATTACAACCAAGGCTTGTTCTATGTGAGAAGGTGCAAGGTCAGTGGGGCTGGAATAGATGAGAAAGAGAGGGGAATGAGGAAAACATTGAGTTGACATGGTCCAGATCTCACAGGCCCCGTTAAGTCAGAATCAGGAGTGCTTGTGTGTGTGTGTGTGTTTGATGGAAAAACCATTGGAGGGTTTTAAGCTGGGAAACACCATGGTCCAATTTGTGATTTTTAAAAGATTACTGTGGCAGCTGTGTACGGGATAAATTGGGGAAGCCAGGAGCCAAATCAGAAAAACTAGAAAAGAGGCCAGTGCACTTTTCTTGGTAAGAAATGACAGTTCCTGAGACTAGTAAGTAGCAGAAGGGAAAGGAAATTCCAGCATTTCAAGACATATGTAGGAGATGGAAAGAGTGGAACTTGACATTGACACCAGCTTAGTGTGGGGAAGGGATGGGAAGAGAGGGAGAGGCAGGGTTAGTACCCAGGTTTCTGATTTGAGAAACCTAGAGCAGAGTGGTGCCATTTGCAAAGCTGGGGAAGATTGGGAGGAATTTGGATACAGGGAAGAGGAGAAGCCCCAGGACTTCTGGACATGCTGAGTCTGAGAACCAAGTGGAGAAGTCAGTGAGGTGGTTAAAAGTCAATGTGTGGAAGTCCCAGGATAGTTTTGTCTAGGGGTATAAATTAGGGAGTCATCATCCTCTGAGGATGTTTGAAGTTCTGGAAATGGATGAGAAGAAAGCTCAGAGAGACCAAAGATCCCAGGCTGAGTCCTGGGATTGACATAGAAGACCACAGAAAAGATGGGTGGAGAGGAGGAAACCTGCAAGAAGATGGCTAAATGGCCAGAACATGGGGACAAGCAGATGCAAGTGATGTGACAGAGAGCATTTTGAGAAGAAGGAAATAATCAGTTCTGTTAAATGAAGCTGAAGAGTTGAGGAACGAGGAGGTTGCTGATAACTTTGACAATCAGCTGCAGTTGGAGCAGGGTAGCTGGATCCAGAATGTACCGAGTAAAGGAATACTGTGATGAGGAAGTACAGAGTACATGTGGGCAGCTCTTTTTAGGTACTCTGCTATGAAAGGAGCCAAGAAAAGTGGGGCATAAGAGGATTACAATAGACTAAGCTTGGTGTAGGCCTCCAAGACTGTGGGAAATTAGCCATCTGTATGACAGTGGGACATGCTGATTTTCACAGGTAACCAGTATGATATTTCTTAAGGTAAGCCTCAGTAAATGAAGGGCTCGGATTAAAAAAAGGAAACAACAGAAGCTGGTAGCCATGGATATGTGATGTATTTAACTTGCTTCTATACAAGTGTGGAGACAATAAATGATTGAGTTTTTCCATAGTTGGAGTTTTTCAGAAAAGTATGATAAATGAGGAAATGAGCAAGGAGGTTGAGGTTCTTTGCAAGGGAGTAATTATAGCAATGGCCACAACTATCAGTGATACATAAGCTAAGTGCAGACTAGGGGGAACAGAAGGCAGGCAAAAGAATGTGCTTATGTTGGGGATGGAAGTGGGATTAATAATTAAATTTCAGAGTGATCTTGGAGAGGCACAAGGGAAAGCAAAGGTAAGCATAAGATACAGTCAGAGTAGAAAGGATAGTATTGGAGGTAGTTGTACCATTTGGAGGTATTGTAGAGTGAAGGGAGAAGACTTGAAAATCAGTGGTGGAGAAAAGAAAGTGTCATTAGAGAATGAGGAACTGAAAACCCAAAGGATAGATGTATTAGTTTACTAAAGATGCTGTAACAAAACACAACAGGTGAAGTGACTTAAACAAGAGATACTCATTTTCTCACCATTCTGGAGGTTGGAAGACTGACATCAAGGTTTTTTCCTGAGACTTCTCTCCCTGACTCTCAAATGGGTGTCTTCTCACTGTATCCACACATAGCTATTCCTCAGTCTGTGTTTTTATGTCCTTCTCTCCTTTATTTATAAGGACATAGTAAAATTGTATTAGGACACTACATTTGGCCTCATTATCCCTTAATTGCCTCTTTAAAGGTCTTATCTCCAAATGCAGTCACATCCTGAGATAAGACCTCATCGTACAAATTTAGGAGGGAGGGCACAATTCAGCCCATTGCAACAGGGCTTACTTTAGGGTACTCAGTAATTCAGTAATAGGGAGAATAAAGAACCACATGATTATCTCAATAGATGCAGAAGCAGCACTTGACAAAATAAAGCATTGATTCATGATTAAAACACTAGAAAAAATAGGGATAGAAGGATCATACCTCAACATTGTAAAAGGTATATACAACAAACCCAAGGCCAACATCATTCTAAACAGAGAAAAACTGAAAGCATTCCCTGTAAAAGCTGGAACAAGACAGGGATGCCCACTTTCGCCACTTCTATTCAACATAGTCCTCAAAGCTGTAGCCAGAGCAATTAGGCAAAAGAAAGAAATTAAAGGGATACAAATAGGAAAAGAAGAGCTAAAAATATCTGTTTGCTGACATGATTCTACATTTAGAAGACCCAAAAAACTCCACCAGAAAACTTCCAGAATTCACAAATGAATTCAGCAAAGTAGTAGGACACAAAATAATTAATACTCATAAATCAATTTCATTCCTGCACTCCAATGACAAATCAGCTGAAAGAGAAATAAGGAATTCACAATAGCCTCAAAATAAAAAAAAGCAAAACTTGGTAATAAATTTAACAAAAGTGAAAGGCCTCACCAATGACAACTATAGAACACTAAAGAAGGAAATTGAGGAAGACCTTAGAAGATGGAAACACCTCCCATGTTCTTGGAGAGGCAGAATTAATATTGTCAAAATGGTCATACTACCAAAAGCACTATACAGATTAGACATAATTCCCATCAAAATTCCAAGTATATTCTTCATGGACATAGGGAAAATAGCCGTGATATTCATTTGGAAAAATAAGAAACCCAGAATAGCCAAAACAATCCTTAGAGTGAAAAGAAAAGCAGGAGGCATCACAATAGCAGACCTAAAATTATGTTATAGAGCTATATTAACAAAAATAGCATGACATTGGTACTAAAACAGGCAAGAAGACCAATGGAATAGAATAGAAGACACAGAGACAAATACACAAAAATACAGTTACCTCATACTAGACAAAGGCACCAAAAACTTACAATGGAAAAAAGATAGCCTCTTCAACAAATGGTGCTGGGAAAACTGGAAATCCATATGTAGTAGAACAAGATTTAACCCCTATCTCTCACCTTGCACAAAACTCAGCTCAAAGTGGATCAAGGACTTAGGAATTAAACCAGAAACCCTGCATATACAAGAAGAAAATGTAGGCTCATAACTCCAACATACTGGCTCCGAAACAGACTTCCTTAACAAGACTTCTAAAGTGCAAGATGTAAAATCAGTAATTAATAAATGGGATGGTATCAAACTCAAAAGCTTCTTCACAGCAAAGGAAACAATCAAGAACATGAAGAAAGAGCCTACAGGATGGGAGAAAAAATTTTGCCACCTATACCTCAGATAGAGCATTAATTTCCAGGATATACAAAGAACTCAAAAAACTTAAGACCAAAAAGACAAATAACAAAATAACTCATCTCTAGCATTTAGTGAAATGCATATTAAAATTACACTGAGATTCTATCTCACTCTAGTCAGAATGGCAATTATCAACAATACAAGTAACACTAAAATTTGGCGAGTATGTGGGGAGAAAGGCACACTCATACATTGCTGGCTGGACTGTAAATTGGTGCAACCACTATAGAAAGCAGTATAGAGATTCCTCAGAAAAGTTGGAATGGAACCATTATTTGACCTAGTTATCCCACTATATATCCCAGAGTATATACTCCTCAGTATATACCCCAAAGACTTAAAATCAATATACTATAGTGACATGGCCACATCAATGTTTATAACAGCTCAATTCACAAAAGCTAAGCTATAGAACCAACTTAGGTACCCTTCAACAGATGAATGGATCAGGAAAATGTGGTATATATATACACAATAGAGTCTTACTCAGCCATAAAAAATGACTTTATGACATTTGCCAGCAAATGGACGTATCTGGAGCCTATCATACTAAATGAAATAATAATAGTCTTAAAGAGCCAAAGATGGAGTTTTTTCTCTGATATGTGGAAGCTAACCCACACTGAGGGATTGGAGGTGAGAGGAAGAATAGAAGTTCAGTAGATTAGACAATGGGAAATGGAAGAAAGGGAGACGGAATAGGGTAAGGAAAGACAGCAGAATGAATCTGACATAGTTTTCCCATGTACATATATGAAAACATCACAGTGGATCCTACCATCATGCACATCCTTAAGAATGGGATTCTAACTAGAAGATATAATCCATGCTTGTATAATTATATCATAATGGATTCTACTGCCATGTATAACTAAAATGTCCAATAAAAAAAGACTCTCTCTCCTTCTGGAGATGGCCTGCATTCTCCCTTTGAATATATATCTACTTTCCTAAATAAACTTCTGTCTATGCTCTTGGGAAAAAAAAGAATTTTAAAAAAAGTATGTATATTATTTAAAATATAAGCATGTCATTTTTACTCTTAAAAAAACCAAGAATCAGGATATAAGTCTGCAGAGGATGAGGGGATTTAGCCAGGTCAGTGGTAGCAGCAATGGTCGTTTGTGTCTGATAGTGGCAGGTTATATCCTAATGTGTGAGTCTCAAGAGAGAGGTGGCTTTAAAAAGAGGCAGAGAAATGGTCTGGAAACAGCTATGAGGAATGAGAATAGCAGCCTCCCTCCCTGGTCCTGAGGAATTTGGAAATACAGTCTTGAAATTATAAGCCCTTGATTCTTGTGTGATTTTGTAACTTTACTGCATTTCTTTATCTGTTCTAAAATTTTTGTGAAATCTTTAGGGTTTTCTTTCTTTCTTTCTTTCTTTTTGGTGCTGGAGATTGAACTCAGGGGTACTCAACCACTGAGCCACATCCCCAGCCCTATTTTGTGTTTTATGTAGAGACAGGGTCTCAGTGAGTTGTTTAGCACCTCGCCATTGCTGAAGCTGGCTTCGAACTCGTGATTCTCCTGTCTCAGCCTCCCAAAGTGCTGGGATTATAGGTGTGTGCCACTGCGCCCAGCTCTTTAGGGTTTTCTATAGATAAGATCTTGTTATCAGCAAATTGCAACAATTTTTCTTCTCCCGCTCCTATTTGCATATTTTATTTCTTCCTCTTCCCTGATTACTCTGGTAAGAACTTCCAATGCTATGTTGAATAGAAGTGGCAAGGGTGGACACCTTGTCTGATTTTGGACATTATAGGAAAGGGTTTCAATTTCTCACCATTGATTATGTTGGCTGTGGTTTCACCAATATGGCTGGCCTTTTTTATGTTGAGATCCATTCTTTCTATACCTACATTGCTAAATGTTTGTTTTTTTTTTATCATAAAAGGCTGTTGAATTTTGTAAAAAGGTTTTTCTGCATGTAATGAGATGATCATATGGTTGTTGTTTTTTATTCTATTAATCAGATCTATCATTTATTGATGTGCATATGTGGAAACATTCTTGTACTGCAGAGATAAACCCTACCTGATCATGATGAATGATCCTTTGAATGTGTTGTTGAATTTGGTTCCCTATTTTTTTGTAAAGATTTTTGTATCCATGTTCATCAAGGATACTGGCCTGTAATTTTCTTTCCTTATGACATCCTTGCCTGACTTAGGTAGTAGGATATTGCTGGTCTCATAAAATGAGTTTGGAAGGATTCCTTTCTCTTCCACTTTTTGGAAATTTCTGAAGGATTGCTTTAAATGTTTGATAGAATTTAGCAAAGAAGCCATCAGATCCTGAGATTTTCTTTGATGCAAGACTTTTTATTACTGAGTCAATCTCCTTGTTTGTTTCTCCTTGTTTGTTTTTGGTCCATTCAGGTTTTTGATTTCTTCATGCTTCAGCCTAAATTCCTTGATTCAGTCTAAGAACTTATGTACTTCTTCCAGGTTATCTAATTTTTTCCCATGTACTTTTTCATAAGTCTCTTATAATCTTTTTTATTTCTGTGGTTTCAGTTGTAATATCTCCTCTTTCATTTCTGATTTTATTTGAGTCTTCTCTTATTTTTCTTAGTCTACCTAAAGGCTTGTCAATTCTGTTTATCTTTTCCAAAAAAATCAACTCAGCTTCATTGATCTTTTGTATTATTTTTCTAGTCTTTATTTAACTTATTTCACCTCTGATATTTCCTCTTGCTGACAGTGGGCTTAGTTTGTTGTTCTTTTCCTGTTTCCTTTAGACATAATATTAAGTCGTTTATTTGAGGTCTTTCCTCTGCTTAGAGTAGGAATTTATTGTGATAAACTTTCCTCTTAGAACTGTTTTACTGTATCCCCTAAACTTTGGTATACCGTCTCCATTTTAATTCATCACAAGGTATTTTTAAATTTCCCATTTAATTTATTCAACATTCCTAAAAGAGAAATCAAGAGATCAACCCCATCTACCATAGCTATAAAAATATAAAATATTTAGGAATGAATTTAATATAGGAGGTGAAACACTTGTACACTAAAAACTATAAAATGTTAATGAAAGAAGTTGAAGAAGACCTGAATAAATGGAAAGATAAACAATGTTGGTGAATTGTAAAAATCAGTATTGTTAAAATGTCCACACTAAATGTCAGCCTTAAAGAAGAGTGAAATTATGGTATTTGCTGGTAAATGGATGAAACTGGAGAATATTATGCCAAGAGAAGTAAGCCAATGCCAAAGAACCAAAGGCCAAATGTTTTCTCTGATATTCAAATGTTAATTCACAATAAGGGGGTGGGCTCAGAAAGAATAGAGGTACTTTGTATTAGACAGAGGGGAGTGAAAGGTGAGTAGGTAGGATAGTAGAGTAAATCAGACATTATTACCCTATGGGCATATATAATTACATGACTAGTATAATTCTACATCATATACAACCTGAAGAATGAGAAGTTATACTCCATTTATGTATGATGTGTCAAAATGCATTCTACTGTCATGTATAACTAATTAGAAAAAATAAAAAAAGAACTTGCTTGTGTTGAAATAAATCACTAATTCCTGGCCCCACCCAAAAAAAAGGTCCATGCATCTCTATCAAAAATCTGGTTTCATTTTTCATAGATAAAGCAATACTGAAACTCTTGGGACCAGAAAAACCATGAATAGCCAAAGCAATTATGAGCAGAAAGAATGAGGTTGAAGCAGTACACTATCTGATTTCTAACTATACTACAAAGCAATAATAATTAAAACAGCATGGAACTGGCATAAAAATAGATGCATCAACCAGTGGAAAAGAAGAGAGCCCAGAAATGAATGCATGCATGTACATATGGTCCATTGATTTTTTAACAAAAATACTAAGTACACAGATTGTGCAGAAGAATGAAACTGGACCCCTAACTCACATTATAGGCAAAAATCAACTCAAAATGGATAAAAGACTTAAACATAAGACTTAAAGTTGTAAAGCTATCAGAAGAAAACAAAGAGAAAAACTACATGACATTGATCTGGACAATGAATTTTTTATTTGACTCAAAGAAGCAAAAGCAAAAATAGACAATGGATTTCATCAAAAAGAAAACTTCTTCACAACCAATGAAAGAATTAACAAAGTGAAGGGACAAGCTATCGATTGAGAGAACATATTTGTAAGCCATATACCTGATAAAAGATTAATATCCAAATATGTAAGGAACTCAACTCAATATGAGAAAATCCAAATTTTAAAATGTCTGAACAGATATTTTTCAAAAGAAGACATAAATGGCCAAAAAATACATGAAAAAAAAGGTCAATATCACTAATCATTAGGGGAATGAAAATAAAAACCACAATGAAAATTAAAACCACCTCACCTCAGTTAGAACGGTTATTATCAAAACAGATGAAAGGAAAGCTTTGACAAAGATGTAGGGAAAGGGGGAATCTTTTAACCCAGACTCTCATGCATGCTAGGCATGCACTAAGCTACTTCCCCAGTCTGAAAAAAGGATTTTTTTTTTATATATACTGCTAATAGCAAGGTAAATTAGGACAGCCATTATAGAGAAGTCTGTGGAGATTCCTCCAAGATAGAATTACCTTATAATCCAGCAATTCTACTTCTGGGAATATATGTAAAGGAATAGAATTGGAATCCAAAGGAGATGTTTCCACGGTCCTTGCAGAACTATTAATAATAGTCAAATTATGGTATCCACCTATGTGTCCATCAACAGATGAATGGATACAGGAAATGCGGTATGTATACATAATGGAATACTGTTCAACCTTTAAAAAGAAAGAAATTTGGTCACTTTATGACAACATGGATAGAATTGGCAAAGTAAAATATCCAGGTACAGAAGGATAGATATACATGTTGTCACTGGTACGTGGAATCTAAAACAGTCAAACTCAGAGAGAGAGAAGACAGGATAGTGGTGACTGAGATTGGCAGCAGGTAAGAATGACTAGAATATAGTCAGAAGGTACAAAGCCTCAATTAGATAAGAGGCTTTTTTCCTTTCAGATAAATTGTACTGCATGGTGAATATGATAAATAAAATGTATTGTACATTTCAAAATCACTGACAGTATATTTTGAATGTTCTCACCATAAAAAGTAAAATATTTGAGATGATGTATATGTTAATCAGCTTGATTAAATTATTCTACACTGACTTCATAGATCACATCACTTTGTTACCCTGTAAGTATATACAACTGTAATTTTTCATTTTAGTATTAAAATTATTTTAAAAAATTAAAAGAAAATATAGGTTCCACCTGAGAAGGGTATCAGAGCAGTGACATCCTCAGACAATAGCCACATTTCAAGAAAAAGCAGCAGGTGGGTGGGATGTTGAAGGAAGACCCTAAGGATAGAAGGAAGGTTTGCCAAACAGAGCAGGTGCCTACATTAGCTTTCAGGGCCAACCCTGCAGCCTGTGTGTGTGTGTGGGGGGGGTTATATTCTGTGTTCCATCTATTTCAAGGCCACCAATCAGCCTGTCCCACCTCCAAAGTAATAACTCTCATTGTCTACTGCCCATGTGGGACGTTTTTCAGCACTTTAAACTGGTGTCTGGAAGAGCCACACTTAGTGATATGTCGGGGCCACCTGTGAAAGGGCAGTTGACTCTGCCATTGAACTTTCAAATCCATTTGTCAATTTGTTCCTGGTAAGTAGCACGCCCAAGAGCTCACAGCCAGCTTTCTCTCCATTATTCCAAGGATAGCCTGAAGTTAAAGCATCACATCCTGGGATTTGGTGTTTCCATTGGCTTCTCCCATCAAAAGGATTCAATTAAAGTGCCAAGGGCCAAAAGGCCTCTTTATTTCATTCACGTAAGGCCAAGTGATCCTTCCCTTCAGACTTGCACATGCATGTTCAAAATAAAAAGTCAGCTGTGTGCCATGGCTTAAGCAAATCCTACAAGATACATTGAGCCAAATAAACATGAGCAAATGCAGAAATTTGAGTTTGGAGCTGGAACATCTGAAAGACAGGATGTGCCTGAACACTGAGTACATTTTACTCTCTGCAGTGAGCCAGGCACTTCACGAAGATGATGCGTTGCTAAAGACTGTCTAGAAACAGAGCAATGAACTCGAGCCAGAGAAGGCTCTCTCAGCTCGCAGAGATGAACACCTTCAAGCAATGAGTTGAATTGGAATGATCTTAATCAGCAGGAGAAAAGAAAATTAGGATTTTTTTTTTTTAATATATATTTTTTTTTAGTTGTAGATGGACACAGTGTCTTTATTTCATTGCTTGGTATGTGGTGCTGAGGATCGAACCCAGGGCCTCACGCATGCGAGGCAAGCGCTCCACCACTGAGCCACAATCCCAGCCCGGATTTTTTTTTTGTAAGAAACTAAATATGTGAGAATATCTGGACATCTCAAGTTTAATGATAATAAAAAATCATGTAAAGAATTCTATCTTCATTCATTCAGAACTTTTAAAAACCTATTTTGTGTCAGGTCCTATACTGGGTGCTGGGGACATGAAAAAGGTGTGACTCTTTTCCCTAAGAACCACCCAGTCTGGAGGAAGACAGGCAGTCACAGACATGATCTGTTCCTCTGAGAAGAGAGTCAAGTCTAAATTATGATTTCCATTCTGTAGATTCAGGAGCAGGAGGCAGAGGGCATCCAGATTTGCAAAATTTTAAGGCACAAGACATTTTCTAGGAAAAAAAGTTTTTTTTTTTTCTCTCACACATAGATGTGTTATTTTAAAGGAGAATGGATGAAGTTGTGATTAACACGAAGGAAATTCATTTAAAAGTTTTTCTGAGTTCATAGAGCTTCTGATATTGTGTATTTTCTCAACAGATAGATATTAAACTATAGCCACATCTGGGAATCCAGGAAATAATCAAAGGGGGCTTCACACTAGGAAGGGCCAGCAACCACTGGCCTAGTCACCACCGTAGAGTCATCGTTCCCCATGGTTATCCCAGCTCCTTAGCCATACAGGACCAGAGGTTTCTTGTGATCTAAGGCCAACTCTTAGATCATCTGTGTTCCAGATTCCATGTCCCTTTCTTCCTCGGGAAGGTCCCTCTACCAAGTACCTTTTCTGTTTGATAAGTACTCAAATCTCCCCCTCTCTACTAGAGCTTTCCCCTTAGTCCATATGCACCCCCAAATCTCCTCCATCTTTACAAGAATATTCTCTATCATGTCAGTTCCACCAACGTTGGCCTTCTGCATAACAGTCTGGAATGTGAGGGAATGATCGTGGCAAGGTAGAAGCTGGCCTTAGAATAACAAGGGGGTCTTAGCCAGCAAATACAGAAGTAAGGGTAGAGGTGGTTCCAAGCTTTCTGTTTTATCTTCTGAACTATTTTCAAAAACCTATTCTCCTTTGCAATTCCAACAGGTCCAAGCTGCCATCCACTCCTGCCTAAACTGTTCTAATGTCCTCGTAACTGAGCTGTTCACCATCACTCTTGCCTCCTATGTGGCCAGAGTGGTCTTTTCAAAATGTAAGCCTCCGCGATTCCTTGCAAGACTTGCTCTGATGCCCGGTGGTCCAGATCCTGCCCATCAGAGGAACTTGTTACATGATCCTTCAGCCTGGTGAGGAATTTGATTTGATTTGAAGAGCAACAGAACAGAGAAGGATGTTAAGTAGAGGGGTGACTACATATGATCTGATTTGTATTCCTAAAGAAACTGCTGGCTACTGTGCTTGAGGAGGCAAAGGACCAATGAATGAGAGCTGTTTCTGAGGTGTGGGTGAGAGGTCAGGGAAGCATGGATCCAGGTGACAGCAGCCCAGATGGGGGAGAAATCAGATTTGCACGTCTGTAATACCAGCACTTTGGGAGGCTGAGACAGGAGAATCGCGAGTTCAAAGCCAGCCTCAGCAATGGTGAGGTGCTAAGCAACTCAGTGAGACCCTGTCTCTACATAAAACACAAAATAGAGCTGGGGATGTGGCTCAGTGGTCGAGTGCCCCTGAGTTCAATCTCCAGTACCAAAAAAAAAAAAATCAGATTTGAGATTAACTGGAAAGCGGGGCCAACAGAATTTGGTGATGGATTTGGTGAAAGAGAGTGAGGAAAATGGGAGAATTGAGGATGATTCCCCAAATTTTGACTTGGGTGCTGGTTTCATTTACTGACAATATGTGGAAGAGACAGATTGGGGCTTGCTGTCCTCTCTACTGACCACCTGGCCTTTACACCTCTTTATGGACAGTGAGTTGTTAGGGGAATGAAGTTGTGAGGTGCTCGAGAGGAAGGCAACTATGAGAAAATACCAAAGTATGGAGAAGATTGAGGAGCCTGGTCTGTGGAAAGCATTGGGCAAGTCTAGTCCTTAGAGATGAACTTGAGCAATTACCTTGCTGGTCCCTGCCACCAGCGTTGGTTTCTCTCTATAGCAGCGCCCTCCTGTCTTTACTTCCTTCCCTATCCAGCCCAGAGACCCCTTCCCACCCTTCCAGCCACCTTCTTACCAGTTCCCTCGCCCCAGTGCTTCCCCAGTACGACTTATGGCAAAATACCAACTTTGCATGAATCCAATTATCTCTCATCTCTGGTTGCTAAGCGCTGCTGGGAATCCACACAGACCGGTGTCACTATAAATCTCCGGTGCCACTCTGAATTTATGGTCTCTAACTTCCAATGGACCCCAGTGCTGCCTGGCAATCCTGCTGCTTCTCTCTCAGCCTGCGCAGTGGTTCTTGCAGGTTTAACTCGCTCCTAAATCCCACTTCTCCTCTTTCTGAGCAGATGGGATTCACTCCTATGCACAGAAAAAAGCCCAGAAGCTCTCAGGAAGGGCTGGATCTGGAGTACCTGGCAAAGGTTCATGCATTGAAGACGTGGTCTCCAGCTGGCGGTGCTGCTGGAGGGATGGAAAATTTAGGAGGTGGGGTCTAGGTGAAGGATGTTGGTTAGGGGGTGGCAGGAGGGGCAAGACCTTGAAGGGTATATTTTGTCCCTCATCCCTTTCTCTCTCTCTCTCTCTCTTTCTCTCTGTAATCCAGATGCTTTGAGGTGAGCAGCTTTTCTGTACCTCTGCCTTCCCGCCATGATGTTCTGCCTCACTACAAGCCCATAGCAATAGGGTCAAGTGATTATGGACTGAAACTTCTGAAACCATGAGCCAAAATAAATCTTTCCTCCTTTAAGCTGATTTTCTGAGGCATTGTGTCACAGTAATGGAAAGCTGGCTGACAGAGAGAACTATAAACATAGTTAAGTTTTCTTCCATCAACCTATAAACATAGTTAAGTCTAAAACCATCCATTCTTATCTCTCTCACATTCCATATCTCTACTTCTATCTAAAAGAAATACTTCAGCCTGGATCTCTTTTCTTACCACTTGTTTGATATTTATTTACTTATTTGTTTATTTATTCTCTCTCTTCCCTGTATTGTCCAATTTCTCTTCTATCAACTCCTTCACCAACAGCATTGAAACGTACTCAGGTCTCCCCACTTTTTAAACAAAACAACAACAAAAAGTCACCTATTCAAATTGGCATAACCACTCTGGAAATCAGTATGGAGATTCCTCAGAAAAATTAGAATGGAATCACCACTTGAACTAGCTACCCCACTCCTCGGTTATACCCAAAGGACTTAAAATCAGCATACTACATACTACAGCATACAATGACACAGCCACATCAATGTTCATAGCAGTTCAATTCACAATGGCTCAACTATAGAACCAAACTAGATGCCTTTCAACAGATCAATGGATAAAGAAAATGTGGTATATATACACAATGGAATATTACTCAGCCTTAAAGAAGAATGAAATTATGGCATTTGCAGGTAAATGGATGGAGTTGGAGAATATCATGCTAAGCAAAATAAGACAATCCTCAAAATCCAAAAGCCGAATGTTTGCTCTGATATGAAGAAGCTGATCCATAATGGGGGAAGAATGGAGGAACTTTGGATTGGGCAGAGGGGGGTGAGGGGAGGGGTAAGAGTGTGGGGGTTGAAAGGATGATAGTGTAATGAAATGGACATTATTACCCTATGTATGTGTATGATTGCACAAATGGTGTGACTCTTCAGTATACAGCCAGAGAAATGAGAAAGTATGCTCCATTTGTGTACAGTGAGTTGAAATGCATTCTGCTGTCATGTATAATCAATTAGAACAAATGGGGGGGGGGAGGCACCTATTCTTTCTTCTACTGCTGACTATTACTACAAGATCTTTCACCTTTCTTCTCATCAACTTTCTGAAAACATTGTCAACACTTTTTGTCCCCAGGAGCCACCGTCGCCTTGTTTTCCCCATGACTCCTCCCTCAACATGCTCACCATGCTTATCTGGAATTTGTTAGTCACCCTTCAGTCACCAGGTCCCTTGGAGTCTCAGCAGCCTTGATGATCTCACTACTTCTCCCTTGAAACTCTCTCTTCCCATTGGCTCTGTCACACCCTAGTTTCCTCATACTTCTTGGTATTCAGTCTTCCTTTTCTTGACCTTGGCCAGAATTAATGTGCTGGTATTTCTTCTCTTTTCCCTCTATACCCTAATCTTGGATTGGTTCTTTGGTATAGGGGCCTCCTCTCTGCCACTGTGCATCTCTTATATGCTCCTGCCCTTTTCCACCACCTTGCATTGAAATTAGCGTTCCCCACCTTAGACTGTGAACCTTTTGAAGCCAGAGACTCTGGCTTCAGGAATGGGGCCATTGGGTGCTACATTCATTTCTCCCAGCCAAGCACCATGATCCAACATATTCCAAATGAATAGTTGCTAAATTATCACACAGTGCAATCCAAGGTCAGATAAGTAGAGCCCAAGTACCCCAAACTGTTCAAATCACCAGCTACTCATGTGGAGATCTAAATTTCAGTCCATTTGGCAATTTCTAAGGCACTGAGTCTTAAAATGAACTTTCCACAGACAAAGAGCTTGCAAAGCTACTTACCCTACCCTCACTCTGAAGGCTTAAAGAGAAACCGCAAGAGATCCCAGGGATTCTGCTCTTTCTTCTTTATTTCATTGATGGACACTTCTCCATGAAAGCAGACTCTAAAACATGCTAGAAATGAGAGATTTAAGGAATGGAAGTGGTCAATTTGGCCATAACTCAGGCAATGCAAGATTCAAATGACCCCCAAAGGTCACTTGCCTTTGACTGGGAAAACCATCCCTCTGTAGGATGGGTGTGGCTTCCCCAGAGTCCTTCATCTCAGAAGCTGCTGGCATCCAGCTGGGGGAGGAAAGATGCCACATAGCACGGGGCCATCAATTCCACTTGAGCCATCGCTGATGTGATGAGACAGCGAAGAAGGAAGCTGCCATCAGGGGAGGAGACTCTTCAGAGAACAAATTCTGGTTCTAGACAATGTCCCAAGCAGTTAAAAAACAAATCCATTACAAAGTGTGCAGAGAGCAAACACTGATGTGTGATATAACATATCTAGAAAACATCTTACAAAGTTTCTCAGGGAAGCATCTGGGAATCCTTAACCATCTACTGTTCAAGAGATTTCTCTTAAAAGATCTTGACTCTAAAATTAAGAACACACTAGGGAGGGGCTGTTTGGGACGAGCCCAATCAGGAGGGGCTGTGAGTTAGTTTATTCTTGAGTCAGGGTGTGTGCATTGTAATAATATTTTAGTATTAATTTGGAACACAGAAATGTTATACATAAGTATAACAAAGACTAATAGATGCTCCACAAAATCATGTTTTCCTCTTCTTCTTGGGTACACAGTCAGACTGCATTTCCCAGGATCCCTTGCTATTAAGTGTGCCCTTGAGACTAAGTTCTAGCCATTGCAATATGAGAGGAAGTGATTTGTACCACTTCTGGGTTTGGCCCTAAAAAATCCAGTATATCAGTCTCACAAGATGTTAGCAGTTCTGGAGATGGAAGGTGGTGATGGTTGCATACCAATATGTATACACTTGATGCTGCTGAACTGTATACTTAAAAATGGTTAAAATGGCAAATTTTGGGTTAGGTATATTTTACCACAATTTTAAAAATTAGAAAATAAATTTTTAAAAAGTCCTCAGACTTGCTTGATCGTGCTCCTCCTGTTCCCTTTCAATGGGCTGAAATGGAGGCAGTGTCAAGGTCATCTCAGAAGCCATTGGAATGGTGATAATGCCAGTCTCCACAAACATGGCAACAGATACAATAAGTTTATCTTGCATTTAAGGCATTATACTTATTGAAGTCTATATCAATTATCTATTGCTGTGGAATAAGGAGCTCCAAATCTTAGTGTCTTAAAACAACATTTATTATCTCATGGTTTCTGTGGATCTGGAATCTAGGGGCTGCCTTCAAAGCATCAGGGCCACAGTCATCCCAGGCTTGCTGAGGAAGGAGGTGTCTACTCCTCCAAGCTCACCATTGGTGGATCCTGGCAGGATTTAGCTCCTTGTTGACTGTCTACTGGGGGCAGCCCTCAGATCCTGGCTGTGTGGGCCTCTCCACAGAGGAGCTTACAGCATGGCAGCTTGCCTCATCCAGAGAGCAAGCAAAAGTCAGAGTGAGTAGCTGGATAGATCTCATCGTCTTCTGCAACCTAGTCTCAGAAGTGACCTCTCTTCTTTTTGCCACATTCAGCTCATTAGAAACAGGTCACTGGGTCTGGCCCACACTCAGGGCTAATATGCATGAGTGGAAAAGGAGAGCCATGCTGTGTATGAAGGCCAGGAGGCAGGATCCTTGGACGCACTGGGATCTGTTGATTACAGCAGCTGTCCTGCCCCTCCTAGGACATTGAGCCTAATGGAGCATTTCTAAGGCTCAGTATGGGGGAGTATTTTTATAAGTTATTTAAACATCTGCCCCGCATGTTCTGTCTGTTCCTTGGCTGGAAGTGCCCAACTTCATGTGATTCCTAGCTGAAGAGATGGGCGATGGCACTTGAAAGAAAACCAAGTCAGCCCAGCATGATCCACGTCAGCGTTGTGACCACAGCTGACCTGCCCCAAGACTGAATGGAGAGTGCATTTCCTCTTGCCACCAGACGTCCCCACTTGCCTTTGCCCAGTGACTAGAAATCATGACAGTGGAATGTTCCTCACAGTGGTGGCTTTGCTCCCCTGTTCCCTGAAGACCTGTTCCTGATGCTTCAGACGGTGGAGAAGGGAGCATATCAGTCTGTCTTTCACCACGCCTGAACTGGGGGAGGCCGTGCAGACAGCTGTCAGATGCAAAGCTCTTTGCTATGTGCCTAGTTCAACTTAATTGCTCATCTGGCTAAGCCCTGTCCTCTCCAGATGTTGCATCACAACACTGGAGCTGCTGTTCTCAGCCCCTCTCCTCACCCTAATTAAGCCCAAATAATAAGGTAACATGTTAGACACGATGATCAAGTTTTAATTAGACATTGATAAACCCAATGTGAATTTGGTCTCGTCAGGTGCACCATTTCTGATGAGCATCCAGGCTGAGTGAATCATGAGATGGTTTTGGTATAAATAGCAACTGTGGTCTCCACTTCCTCCGTGTGTAGGGAGGCCGGGGATTGGATATGTGTGTCACACGAGAACCCTTTATATTTGGGGAACCCTTTCCAGTTTGCAAAGTTTTTTTCAGGACACTGCTATGTGGCTGTGTGAGCTGAGGCTCATTTGGCACAAAGCAAGCGAGCCCAGATGGTGAGAAGAAAAGTTAGCATTTAGTCAGTTCCGAAGACATGCCTGGCCCTGTGCTGAGAGCACTGTGTATGGAATAGAAGTCAAACACCTCGTCAAAAATCTTAGTCCGTAAGAAGTGTCAGAGTGAGGACTGCCACCTCCTCAGAACAATTTCCAAGCCACCTAAACGATGACGATCATAGAACCACAGACTGGAGCTAAAAGTGTCCCTAGACATCCATCCTCATTATACAAATGGGAAGATTGAGACCCAGAAAGATGAAGGTGTACATCCTGGTCACATAGCCAGGTGGTGGCTGGGTGTGGAGGTGAGGTGCCCCAGCCATTTTGGGGTTCAGGAAGTTAATCTGCAGAAGCCCTCTCCTCACACTCACCCACCACACATGGCTGTAAGTCTTCTTCCCTGGAAAATTCCCCACTTAAACCCTCCCCACATCTCCCTTCCATAATTTCACCAGACTGGAGCTGACCCCCCAATCAAAGCCCTGTTTGAAAACCCCAGGTGTCAGCTAGTTACCCTCATAAGCTAAATGAATCTGTGGACTCCCGCATCTATCCCAGGCTGCTAATTGGAGTCGACTGACCCCAGACCATTCATTTTCTCCCTCCTTCTAATTTGTTGAAGTAGCATTCTAGAGATAAGTGGTCTCTGTCAGGGGCCTTCATATTACACTATGTGGGAGCAATAATCCTTTGCGTTTGGGTAGAATTTTACAATCGACAAGGCACTTTCACGTCTATCATGTCATTTGAGCCCCACAAAAGTGCTAGGTCATTTTTCCTTTTTTTCTCCCCTAGATTAGAAGGCCTATACTCTAAGGAGTGAAAGATTGGTCCAATATCACACAACCACTGAAGCACAATTCAATGTCTACTGTCCTTTCCAGAACCACAAGCTGTCTGGCCCTGTGGGCATTTGGTGACAAGCCACATGGACAAAATGGAGGTGACTCAACCCCAAGTTGAGTAGAAATTAATAGAACAGCATAAAACCCAGGAGGAGCAGAGTGTAGCACTTCTCAAATTTCAGTGTGTGCAGAAATCCCAAGGGGAGACTGTCAGGATGCACATTCTGAGTCAGTGGTTCTAGGACAGAACCTGAAATCCTGCATTTCATGAAATCCTCGAGGCAATGCTAGTGAAGCTGGCCTCAGGCCACACCTACAGCAGCAAAAGGAGGATACAAGTCCACAAGGTCAGATCCCAGCTCTGCCCTTAGTAGCTATTTGACCTCAGTTCAGTCTCTTCACCGAGCTGAAAGTCAGAGTGGTTATTTCCCCCCTCCCAAACTGGGCAACAGAAATTCTATCATGCACACTCAGATCGTCCCTAGCAAGAGTGTCACACAGGGTTATACAAGATGTGCCCTGCACAAAGGCACCTGCCTGAGATGGATGTCAGCTGAAATCCAGCTTCCACTCCACGCAGTGCCCCCTGCACAAGGCCAAGTCCACTTTGAGAGAGGAGCATTGTTTTTCTCATTTACACAAAGGCACTGCATGGACCACCAGGGGGCTGGAGGGTGACGTCATTCATGCAACAAATTTGACAAGTATTTCTCAAGTCCCTCGGGTGTGCCGGACGCTGTTCTAGGCTCCATTCAGGATCTCAGGAACATAACATTGAGCAAGACAGACACGTTCCTTGCCCTCGTGGGGCTTCCACAGGAAGGCACACCTTTCTACTGCTCTTCTCCTTGGTGAGACTGACATGGGGATGACCTGCAGGGGGCGCTGTTTAGTGAGCTTCTCCTTGGATCTGCAAGGGCAGGGAGCCAGACTGAAAGGGCTGAGGGCTGCTGCTACCTGCACACAAGGGCTTGCTATTGGAAACTGCTGTGGTTTAGATGCAATTTGTTCCCCAAAGTTCATATGGCAGGAGCTTGGTCCCTAGGCTGCCAGAGTTGACTTGGTGAAAGTTTAAGAGGCAGGGCCTCGAGGATGGTGGTCAGGTCAACAGGGCACTGTCTTCCAAAGAGACTGATGTTCCCTTCTCTAGAATATGTTCCTGCTCTGATGGGAAGTCCGTTTTCTCTTCTGTTTCTCTGCCAGATTGTAATGCAGCCAGGGTAAGGGGAGAGAGGAGGTCCTCTACAGAGGCCAAACCAATGGCCTGCTTCATTTTGGACTTTCAATCTCCAAAACTGAGCAAAACCAACCTATTTTCTTCATGAAGTACCAGAGTCAAGTGTTCTGTTATAGCAATGCAAAATGAACTAATACAGTGACTCATAATTATGAAACTCAAGAACATGAGGTTGATACTGGGTCAAGGTAAAGCAGAGAGAAAAGAAAGCCCCAGGACAGAGAAGCCCGTAAGGAGCTGAGCTTCCTGAGGGAGTTGGAATTGACCTTGTCCTGGAATGTACATAAATTCTGCAGAGAAAAGGAAACAGGATGGGAGGTTTGACCTTGCTTGTATTTCACATTATATACATAAAATTCTGCTCAAATTGTAACTTGCCCCTCAAGTTACAGTTTGAAAAGCATCTCCTTTACAGGATCATCCTTTAAAAACTTGATTACTTCCTGCATTTAATGGAATGTCTCACTGTGTAACTAGCTCAGGGATTCTGGTGCCCATCATAGAGCCTGATTGATATCAGGCACTCAGTGAGTACAGGCTGGGTGAGTGGATGGATGGATGGATGATATTATGCCCTGGGTGTGGTTTCACCTCAAACCAGCTTGTTGGTTCCAAGGTATATGTGTGGGGGTTGGAGGATCCCGCAGCAAAGGTCTGAGACTGATTAATTAGTCTCTCTTTCCTCCCAATAGCACCTAGACTGTGGTCTTGTACATAATAAAAGTTCAATAAATGTGTGCTGAATGAAAGAAGATAAGCTTTGACCAGAAATATGAGTCCAAGGGTTCAGCTTTTCCCATGAAACTTTAATGCCAAAAAGAATTTCTGCATATGAAATTCACCCTTCTCCGCTCACCTTTACATAATTCAAGCAGCATGTGGTTCTTTGGGGACTTCCTTGGACATTAAGTTCTCTCTCAACAGTCTGAGAATTGAACAGCTGCACTTAAGCAATTACCATCGATTTGTCATTATGAGGGGGGATGGGAAGCGCTGCGAGGCAGGACGTGGAGATGAGGGCGAGGGGCAGAGGGACCCAGGCTTCAAGAGGCATAGGGATGGAAGTCCAAGACACAGCAGGAACGGCTTCTGTGGGGGCAGGGAGCTTAGCTTGGAGAAATCGGGATGCGGGACAAGGCCATGAACATACCCTAGAGGCAAGGAGTATATTCCTGGTTTGCTCCTTCCTCCCCCACCCATTACAATCTCCAGCTCATGCCCCTCCACATCAACTTGACAAGCGCATCTCAATCAGGAAAATCAGAAAAGGGAAGAGGTTGGAGAGGTTGTCTTTGTTTTGCAGCAAAAACCCAGGAGATGAGGAAAAGCATCCAGGCGCTCTTTGAAGATGGGAGTCCCCTGGGGAAGCTGTCAGAGTGGGAGATGGCTGGGGAGGGTTTGCCTGCTCCTCACCCTCCGCCCTCAGGAACATCTGTGCTGATGACTTGATAAGATCATCCAGGTTGGAGATGACCAAGAGTGCAGAGGAGCAGCTGGCCAGGACCTTCCGGAGGAGGAGAGACAATGACAGGGCACCCAGAACGCGGAAGCAGGGAGGAGTGATTTCCTCCCCTGATGCCTCACTTAAAATGAAATGCTCTCCAGTGAGCGCACGTGGGAGAAAGAGCCTTCATCTCCACCCGCTGCCTTGGGAATGAGTATACCAGGGCCTCTTGAGAGTGATGCCACCTGGGGAAGGAGAAACGGAGAAATGTGACATTTGCACCCGCCTACTTTGGAGCAGGCAGCTTCACATGCAATCCCACGACCCGAGCTCTGATTCCCATTGGTGTGGGTTGAATTGCAGCCCCACCCCCAAAGACGCATCCCAGTACCTCTCAAAGTGATGGTCAAGGGGATGTTATTTGGAAAAAGGGTCTTTGCCGATGTACATGAGTAAAGGATCTTGAGATGAGCTCATCCTGGGTTATTCTGGAGGGTCCTAAATCCACTGACAAGCATAGGAGACAGGGGAGGGAGGGGAGGATGAAGGGAGAAAAAAAAGGGAGCTATGCAAAGATGCAGGTAGAGGGGACAGTGATGCGGCCCCAAGCCCAGGAATGACCAGAGTCAACAGTCTGGAAGAACCCAGGAAAGACTTTCCCCTACAGCCTGCAGGAGGAGGAGGGTACTGTGCCGCTTTGATTTTAGATTTCTGGATTCCAGAACCATGAGAGATTGTTTTTGTTGTTGTTGTTGTTTAAGCCACCAAGTTTGTGATCATCTACTACATTGAGTCACAGAGGTTAAGCGATCTCCCTAAAGACACCTGACTGAAATGAGGCAACTCACAGGTTATAGGGCTTGGAGGGGAAGTAAAATGTGCACATTTCCCAAAAAGCATCCTCCAGAGAGACCATCTGAAAAGAGTTCCATAGCCATATTTGGGAGATACCATGCCTTGAAGGTTACCACTGGTAGCCTACCTGCTTATAATTCATTTCCTCACCCTAGAGTTGGCGAGGACCTCAGGCCAGCTGTTCTTTCCTGTAGTACCTCAGGTGGGCTCCCCTTCTTGGCACAAGCCTGAGTTAATGCATGTTTGGAACTTGTGGTTTAGTATCGTTCATAATAAACATAAGCCCCATGAGATCCAGGACCACGTCAGATTTCTCCCCTCATTATTGCTGGTGTTTCGTACTCTTGTTAAATGAGTGATCAAGAAAAAAATCATTTAAAAAAAAACTTTTGTTGCCAAGAGGTTGGGCTGACCAACAGGCCTCCATCCGAAGGGCCTCTGAGCCCAAAAAGACTCTGCCCTCCCTTGGGGGGAAGAGAGATGCTCATGAGGCCATATAATCCCTGTGAACATACCTGCAGGATTTAGCGGGTGAGGAGAAAACAGAAGGGCTGATTTGAAGTCTACATGGGAAAATGAACATGTGAGGCTAGCCAGAAACATTCTGAAATTTAAAAAATAAAAGGAATAAAGAAATAATAATGAGCCTTGTGAGATATCAAAATGCAATAAAAAAAACCCTGTAATACTTAAACAGAAGTATTATGAGAAAAAAACCTGTAATACTTAAGAGAGACAGTGGCATAAAGTAAAATAGAATCCAGCTAGAAATCCAAGAACACACAGGAATATAGTGTATGATGAACATGGTCTTATAAATCAGTTAGACAAAAAGGATTATTCAGTAAGACGTGTTGAGACCACCAACTGGCTCTCTGGAAAAAGCAAGCTGGATTCTCTTCACTTCTCATACCAAAGCCAATTTGAGATGGAGCAAGGATTTCAACATAAAAAATAAAGCCATAAAAGTACTAGAAGAAACGCGGGAGAAGTTTTTCATGACAATGGAGACAGGCTTTCAAAGCAAGGCCCAGTCTATGAACTGAAAAAAGTAAAGAATTGATTCATTTGAGTAGAAAAATTAAATTTTCTGAACTTCAAAATGTGCTATAAATAAACTCAAAAGTCAACAAACGGGGAAATAAATATCTACAATTCATATGACAAAGGCCTGGTTTACTTCACATGTCAAAAGCTCTCGTAGGTCCATAAGGAAATAACAAACAACCCAAGGGGGGGAAAAATGGGGAGGGGACAATAAAACAAAAACCACAAATATACAACTCAGAGAAAAGGATTTGTAAATAGCTATTAATATATTTTTTTAAAATATTTAAACTATTGTTCATATTCAAAGAAAAGTAAGTTTTTAATGAGATATTATTTTCATCTATTTGATTGGCTAAATTCAGAGCTTTTGAATTTCAGACACAGTGGTAGCCTAGGGCGAGGGAAACAGGCACTCCCAGATACTAGACTTTTTGCTGGAGAATCTGGTGACATCTATCAAAATTAAAAGAGTGGACCAAATGCTCAGTGGATGAAATTCCTGCTTTGGCCAGCACTCACCCTGGCCATCTCCTAGGGGTTCCAAGTTCACTTGTCCTCAGCTGCCTGTCAGGAGCCCACATACCCCTTAAACTACCACCAGCGCTGGAGACCGTCCTCAGTGCCAGACGAGCCTGGAGCTCTGTGCCTCCTCTCATCCACTGCCATGTCACAGTGCTCTCCATCGGGATGATGTGGCTGTAAATAACGCTGCCAGGTGTTTCCTTCTCAAACCCCATTAGGGGCAGGAACAAGCTGAGAAACCAGTGAAGCTGCAGAGCCAATGGTGTGGCCGACGTCCCTTAAGAACATCAAGGGAGCAGCCTGTGGCAAACAGGAGGGGGTTGAATGCAGTGAAGGATGCCTTGGGCCAGTGCGAATCAGTCATTATGGAAATTGCACAAACTGGCCGCTGACACAACTGACCCTCACTCTGAGAATTTGCTGAGACCCATTACCTGAGTGAGTAGATGCAATCCATCAAAGAATGGGGTGACCTTGGAGCCAACTGCTCCACCATGGAACTAATTTTCACAAGGTGGGGCCTCTGGAGTGTGGAGTGGTGGAGGATCTTTTTGACAAACACATCCTGGGAGAGAGTGATGGTGACAGGCAAGCCCCAGGCGGGCTTCTCCATGGTCATGGCAGTGAATTCCCAGGGCAGCAGGTGTAGCCTTGGGTTCCCTCACCCCGTGCATATCTCTGCCACAACATCCCTCATATTTTCTTTGTGCATGCCCACCATACACAAAGGAACCTCATGCTCACCCCTCCTCCAAAGAAATATTAAAACAACACAGACATTTTTATCAGTGTCTTAATTAATTATACAGAATAATGGATTTCATGGTGGAATATTCATACATACATATAGCAATACTTTCACCCAGCAATCTATCTTCTGAAAACTTGTCTTTCAGATATGCTCATGCATGTGGCAAAGAAATGTAGGATTATAGGACTGATAGTAATAGCAAAGGACAGGAAATAATTTAAATGACAATCAATGGAGAACTAGTTAAATAAATTATAGGACATCATGCAATGGAAAATTAGGCAGCCATGAAAAAATATAAGACAGCTGATACAGACGCATCCAAGATACATTAATTTTTAAAAAGCAAGGTACTGAGTGTTCTATCATTGATGCAAAAAAGGGATTATGTATGCATGGACTATTTCTGGAAGAAAAATTGTCAATATAAAAGGTACACGGTAATAAGGATCTCTCTATCCCACTGGAGATCAGCCCCAGACTTTAAAGGAGGGAAGAGCCGTTCCTGGAATGTGGAGCTGCTTCAATGGGGCCATCCCTCCAACCCAGTGGTCCAGAGCATAGAATTGGGCTCCTGTCTAGGGTTATCATCCAAAATCTGCTTGACTAACCAGGACCCAGCAAAGATGTGATGGGGCTACTCTTTTCTGGCCAGGCCACTAACAGCTGCCTCTACCCTCACAGCCTGGAAGCCAGAAACCCATTCCCAGGATGCCTGTCCCCATTCCAGCTGCTCCCAAGGAATGTAACCCAGCCTGTGCAGAGTCCCTCCTGGTGAGCACCAACTCCAGCTGGAGGACTCAGGTCCGTACCTGGAGGACCAGGAGCTGCTTCCCGGTTGTGACTGCACCTGCGGGCATGTACCCACCTACAGTCATAAGCTCTGACCCCAGAGTCCTCGGCTCTGCTCCCTGGAGTTCTGTGCTCAGCCTGGACAGCAGGTGGCCATCTGTGGGGAGTGTAGAATCCTGCTTGTCTGGACACTGAACACTTCTCAGCACTTGCTGCCCACCAAGGACAGTACAGGGCCTATGAGCACTGAGCACCACACATGAGGACTGCAGGTATGAACGTGTCAGGGTATTGAGTGCTGTCCCCAAGAACATGTGATCGTGTACCCTGCCCACCAGCACCACCTTCATTAACCACTTATGGCTACTACTCTCTTCAACCAGTGTTTTTTCTTCCTGCCCTTTGGAACCCCTGTGACGGCAATAACAATTATTTAATACCTACTGTGTGCTGTGCACAGAGGTAGCCTTGATACCTACTGTGTGCTGGGCATGCTGGTGACTTGATATGTACTGTGTGCCGGATATAGTGGTAGTCTAACTACCAAAAATCAGGACCTACTTATTCAGCCCAGGTTTTGCTTAGACCTTTGCAGTGTGGTCTGGTAGTTTTCTGAGCTTCTCAGAGTGAGTTTAGCAGTCAGCATATAGATCTTGGTTGGCGGAACTCCCGGAAAGCTGAGGGCTAGAAAGATGGATGGACTTCATTTCAGAAGAGGCCAGGAGATCTGAGATTGGCTGTGAATGCTGATAGATTGGAGCGTAAGATATGTCCAGTTAGTCTCAGGGTGGACCAGGGAACCCCACATCTCCTCTGGACCAGAGGCTAGACCAGGGAACCCAGGCTATCCCGTGACCCTGTCTTGACCCAAGACCCTGTCTTCTTCCTGTCTTGGCTCCTGTATGGCTCACTCCTTCCTTCCCAACACCGGTTTAGGCCACAGTTATAATTAAACCACTTCAAGTGTCTATAGCAGATTCCTTTTGCCAGGTGATCCCAGGAGATGGTACTAACAGCTGTTTTGCCCCTGGGCTGCAAGCCCGGGCACATGGTCAGTGGTTACTGTGTTGTAAATTTAGCAGCCGATCTCTGCCAGGGCTCACTTTCTCTCCCTATCTTTCCCAGTGCTGGCCCAGCTTTCTGGAAAGACAGCCTCATGCATGCTTGAGATATGTCCCGAATTCTAATATCCATCAGAAAACTTCTGCAGCCACCACTATTGTGTGACACCCCCACAGTGTCAGGTGGTAAATAAGTGCGTGAACAGCTGGCTGCATATCTCAGTCATAAGCAAGTCGCTTTTAACTTCTCTGTGCTTTAGTTTTTGTACAGGCAAGAGGGGAGAAAAATTGTATCTATTTCATGGGGTTCTTGGGAAGATTAAATGAATTAATATATCTAAAAGTGCTTGAAATCATGCCTGGCACACACTAAGTGCTCAATAAATATTAGCTAACATCACTACTAACAATGATATACTGAATTTCAGACACCATTGTTCACATCTGTTACTTAATTCTCGCACAGTGCTCAGGGCAGGTATTATCACCCTCTTTTTGCTGATAAGGAAACTGAGTCAAAGAGAGACAAAATAATGTGACATCTAGGAAGTGGTGAAGCAGAGATGTGAATCTAAGCAGTCAAGGTCCAGAGCCCATTGTGACTCTAACCATTGCACGGCACTGTCTTGGGGAAGCTGTCTCCTCTAATGGGTTTGCTAGAAGCATCACTGGACACTGTGCTTTCTCAGAAACAGAGAATCCTACTAAGCTCTCCTTCAGGAATGCCAGGGACCAGTCTTGTACACAGAAGGGTACCCGGGCCAAGGTCCCTGTATGATGGTCTTTGGTTCAGGTGAGCTGATTCCGGAGAGTGGAGGCAAATCAGAATGGGAGTCACAGCCAGAATAGTTAAACCTTGCCTAAGCACTGAGTTCAACACTTCACCTTCAGTTAAACAGCCCTATTTTCTCATTCTGCAGATTACAATACTAAGGCACGGACAAGTTAAGTAATTTTCCCGAAGTCACACAGCTAGGAAGTGGCAGCACCAGGATCTGAACCCCAGACAGTCTGGCTCCAGGGGCCATGCTCTACACTGCATGCGAGGCTGGCATACCTGAAACATACCTGGCCCAGAAAACATGTACTGAGGGTTAAGGGTTGACTTACCCTCCCTTCTACATTTCTGCAAAACAGGCAGGAGCCCCAACCACTGGGAAATGTAGTAAGGTTCAGCCATCCAAGGGAACATATATTCAGGACCCAGTGTTAGATCCTGGAGGTGCAGGACTTCAGTCACCCAAGATGAGGGCTTCAGGAAGAAGGCTCCAACCAGAGGGGCACTGGGCTGGGAGCCAGGGGAGCTGGGTTCTGGTTCCAGACACATGAGCATGGAAGGGCATTTCCCCTCCCTGGGCATCTGTGTGCTTGTCTGTAAATTAAGGTGATCAGTTTCTATGAGTTCTAAAGCTGTCTTTTGTGCTTTTTGTTCTGTCAAGAGAATTATGGTCCATTCTGGGAACAGAGAGCTTGATGTGTCTGAGGCTGACACCCCACAGAGGATGGGGATTACCGCTTAGGCTAGATGCTACTGACATTAGATGCTGGGATGGTGATGCCTGCACTTGGGATGTGTTCCCTCCAGGGGCCCAAGAGATGGAATGAATCCTGCACAATCTCCCAGACCCAAACTTGACCCAATAGACAGAAGTCGAAAGATAGAACTCAATTCTGTTTGGGGAAATCAGTGTAATGAATTGTCTTATGCAAGAGGAACATCCCCTCACTGAGGGTGTCAGGGCAGAGAAACACATCCACCTTTTGGGGTTTCCAAGTTCCTTCTTTACCCCATTGGATCCAGGATGTACCATCTGTTCATTGATCATTTGTTTACAATGAACATTTAATGAATACCTACTCTGTGTCAGACACTGGGCTAGAAATTATTGACACAAAGATGAACAAAATACAGTCCTACCTTTGACCATACAGGTATATCTATAACAGGTATTTAGAAGGACTCTCCTCCCCTGGGTTGTAACATTTTGGTGAGTCATGAAACACTGGAAGAAAGCTTTGGACATGCATGCCAATGAGATATTTTATATCCAAATTTGAGGTATTCAGGGGAACTGGGAGATGAGGTCTTTAAGTCCATGCATCCTGTGCCCCATGCACAGCTGAGCGGAGATTAGCTGGTGGCCGGCCCAGGGACATAGAAATGGAGCTATCAGGGATGCAGGACAACTGCAAACAGAACTAGTGTCAAGGGAAGGCAGCCATGGCATCAAAATCCAGGCTCTAGGAGGGCATGGGCAGACGTATTCCATCAGTTCATGGTCTGTACGAGCAAAAAAAAGGCTATTCTGAATGTGGGGTAGATAGCAGGGGACAGCGAGAGCAGAGCCAGGTCTTTTGCAGAATTCCAGGAGGAAAACAAAACCAGGTCCATTTGGGGTTGTGCAGGTGGAGGGAGTTGAAGACCCAGGCAGGAAGCAGGCTGCCCTCAGCCCCTTAGGGGATTGGTCAGAGAGGAGTAGGACAGCCCCCTCTATCTCCAAGAAGGTTCTCCCTGCTTCTGCTCTGCAAGGAGAAATCAAGCTTATTTCTAACCCACTGATGTTTCCAGGTGTTCCTGGGCTCTGTGGGGGGATAGGGCTGGCCAAAGACCAGGGATGTCCAAGGAACAGAAAGTGAATGGCTAAGCACTGCCCAGAACCCACAGAAACCCACCAGAACCTAACCCCACAGCCTCAGTCTGATTACCTGGGCATGGGGCTCAGGCCTCAAGAATCCTCCTCCTGGTTCCACTTAGAAAACAAAAGAGCCCGGACCTCCCTGAGGAGGCCTTGGAGACAGCAGAAAGCTAGATGAAAAGTTGGGATTAGAGGACCTGCTTCTGAAATGAGGTTCGTCATCGATTCATCTTCCATCAGGGTGGGTTCAAAGAGCTTCTCCCAGGGTGACGTTCTTCCCAACAACGATGGGCTTTTATCACAAAAGCCTTGAGTAGCGGCTCTCATTGGCAGGAGGGCCCACGGGACAGAGGCGGCCTGTCTCTGTGCATTGTTCCATTAATTTTAAAAAGACGGGGGCCCTAGCCTTCCTCCCAGGGTGTGCCGGGCACTTGGGGCACTTTGCATGCGCGTCCCCTGTCATCCTCCACGATCTCTGTCTCCATTAGCCAGGTGGAAGGGAAGTGCCATCTGGAGCGTCATTGTTCAAGATCACGAGCTAGTGATGGCAGAACTGGGATTCAGACCTGGCTCAGTCTGGGAGCTGGGTCGTCGGGCAACTGTCCTAAATGGGCACTTCAAGTGACACCATGAGGCATCTCGTTCCGTGGCCTTTGATATGGCATTTCTGTAATCAGAACACCCAAACTCTCTGGGCTCCAGGCTGGCTCAGCGCCGCCTGGTTCTCCCCCGGGCTTTGTCCTCTCATGGCAGCAGTAGCTCCAGGCGGCTGCCCGCTCACTCTGGCTTCTTCCATGTGACAACAGCTACCTCCAGGCCATCCATTCTTAATTCTGATGCTACTTATTTTTGTAATATTTCTTTCCAAACTTCACAAGTGCTGTCCCTCTGCCCGATCCTCACGGGTCTGTGGCTTGCCATAGCTCTGCCGTCTAATGCCCTGGAGGCAAGCGAGCTGGACCTGACACCACCCCCTAGTCTCCCCTGGCTGTCACCTCTCCCTAAATATCTTCTGATGATGTCACAGGCTTTAAACCTGCACCTCATCCCCATTTAGTCCAGCTTTCCCCAGCCACAGAAAACTCTCTCTCCAACACTGGTTGATTCTGCCAGCTGAGATTTTTCAATCCTCTAATGGTCTAAGCCCAGGGTGTCTAAAAACTTGTCTCTAAGTTAACTGGGATCTGCTGTGTTGCATTTCAGCCCAGTGGAGATCAGGAGGTTCTGCAGATTGGCCACCATGGTCTCCAGAAGCCAAACCCGCTGCTCCATCTGGCACATCCCAGAAGAAGCCCCAGCATTTGGCCCTTAAACAAATGCCACTGTGAGTCGTGACTTCGCTGTCATTTCCTGCCTTCTCTCCCTAACTAGAGTACAGTGTCTTCACGTTAGGTTCATACTCCATGTCCAGAATAAATAACTGAATCAATGACTGGAGGAAGAGGAGAGAGGAACTCTCATTTACTGAAGATCTGCTTTTAAAATGGTACATAGGGGCTGCTATGACTGAATTGAGGACCCCCCCACCTTCTCCAGTTCCTAGGCTAATGCCTTACCCTTCAATGTCATGGTATTTGGAGATACTAGGGAGGTAATTAGGGTCAGATGAGATCATGAAGGTGTGTCCTGATGATGGGATTAGTGTCCTTAAGAGACACCAGAGATCACTGTCCTGAGCTTGCCTTCTGTCTCTCTCCCTCTCTCTTTCTCATTCTCTCCCTCCCTCACCCCTCTCTCTCTAAAGAAGTCACATGAGCATACTATGAGATGGTAGCCAGGAACATACCTTGCCAACATCTTCCATCCTGGACTTCCCAGCCTCTGGAATTGTGAGAGATACATTTCTATTGTTTAACTCACCCAGTCTCTGCCATTTTGTGATTTTGTTTTGAGCTGACGAGACAGGGACATACATCTTTTAACCTTCCAACCACCTGCTGAGGTAGCAGTGCAGACACCTCTGGTATCTGCCCCAGGCCATTTGCCCTTCTTCCTTCGTTTATAGTTCAGTTTTTATAGTAGGTGGGTCTCATGTGCTCTGGAAGGTCGGGCCCTTCTTTACCCCCAGGGTCTCATCCTTGAGCAGCCTGGACTCAGCCTGGATGAGTTAACTGAATTGTCATTCAAATTTCAAGTCTAGAACTTGAACTGTACAGCCAAGCTCTATACTTTCAAATTTAAACAATGACAGTTACCTTTTGAGTAGCTTTGGGCAAGTTTATTTTAACCCGTCTGTAGCTTAGAAATAGCACCTGTTTCTTGGGATTATTGTATTAAGTCAACCCACTTAAATATAGGACAAGGAGCTTGTCCTGTAGTAAGTGCTCAATAAATGTTACTATCATTATTGTTGTGAGCTATAAAGGGAAGCCTCCTGGATGCTTCTGTGAAGGAATGAAGTCAGTGATGAGGAAAGCTGCCTCCTCTTCTCTGCCTTGAACTTGACTGTGATACAATTTGATGCCTGGAGATGCCGTTTGGAGGTGTGAAAGCAAAACCTAAAGACACAAAAAAAGCAAGCATGTTGAACTTGGAGCAGCCTACCTCAAAACTTCTTTGGTGAGATGATGTCACCCATAGTTCCATACTTTAGTCCCGCGGGACCCTTGAGGACACCGAGGCTGGGGGAGGAAGAGGGAGTGGTTGACGTTTGCTCAGGATCACTCAGCTAGATGGCAGAGCTAGGATTCAAACCCACAGCCCAGGCGCTTTCCTGGAAGCAGTGCAGCTGGAGGTTAGGAGGGAAGAGAGGAGGTGAGAGAGGAGGTGAGAGAGGGCAGTGCTCCGCCAAGCCTGCGCTTCCTCTGGAAGAGGTGCACAGGAGCAGGTGCCTGCCTGCCTCCAGTGCCTCAGCTGTCAATAAAACCCCCAGCCTGGCTGTGGCAAGCTGCAGATTCATGCAAATTCAGGGCCTATATTTAGCAGTAATTTAGCTGTCATCAGTCAGAGGGAGAAGAAAAAGCCCTCCCCAACGTAATGGGTATTCATATCGACTACCTACTCCTCTGGTGCCTTATAAATCTAACGGAATCTGACTCAAAGTGACGGTGGCATGCAGGGGGGCTGACTGGCTTGGATTATTCAACCCCCCAGAGCAGAGATGATGGGACCACGGTCTGAGTACAAAGGCAAGAAGGGGACATTTTTCACGGAGGGTGATGATAAGGGAGAGAAATGGAGAAAGATGAGTCAGTTGTAGAAATCTAATAAAAAACCTGAAACAAGAAGGATGCCAATGAGTCAGAGGATGTTGGAGTGGGAAGGGCTCTTGGAAATCAAGCAGTCCAGCCTCCGGGGAAACTGAGGCCAAGGGAGGGGAGTCATTATAACAACAGCTTTCGTAATTACCATTAATTGAATTCTTGCTTTCTGTGCCAGGTACTGTGCTAAGCACTTTCCTGGCTTACAGTCATTTGATCCTCCCAGTAATGGTATAAGATCAGAATTATTATCCCCATTTTACAGGTCAGGAACTGGAGATGCAAAGAGATTCAGTCACTTGCCTCAGATCCAAAAGTGGCAGAGCCAGGATGTCTGACGCCATGGCCGTTGCTCATAAGCACCAACCCCACTCTGGGTTTGTCGACAGGTTCACAGTGAATAAATGTCAGAGCTGGACCAGACCTTGGCTTGACCAATTCTTGATCCATTTTTTTCCCCTGTATCCCCCAAGTGAAAAAGGGTGACCAGTGAGAGAGGAGAGGAAGGAAAGAAGGTAGAAGGGGCAGGGGAGAGTGAATTTGTGCTTGAAGGGACTGGGGGACTGGAGAAAGAACCAGATACACTATTTCCTCCCCTTTGTGAAGTATCCAATAAGTTTACTAGAGGGTAGCTAGGGAGTGCTGGTGAGATTGGATGTAGAGGCTGCTTTAGGAAGGGGATGGGGAGGCTTGTTTAGGTAGGTATCATGGAGAGCACTTTGGCCATCCAGAGTGGGGAGATGTGGACACAGAAAGGGAAGATGGTGAGGTTAACTTGACCTCCTCCTGCAAAAGGTCTGCTCTCTTGCCTAAGGTAGACCAGGTACTACCTCCTAGGAGGAACCTCCAGAGATGGGGCAACCCTAGAAGGGAATGATATCCAAGTTACACACTTACCCTGATAATGCTTGGGTCCTGCTCTCACCTCACAGCACCCGACCACAGATTTGGAGCAAACTCAGCCTCCACATCCTGAGCTGGTGCCAGTTTCCCCACAAGCAGACCCTCTAAGACTAAGAACGTGGACACTGGGACCAAAGTGCCTGGGCTCAAATCTTTGTTAGCTGTGCAACCCAGAGCAAATAACTTAACCACCTCGTGCCTTAGTTTACTCATCTATCCAATGGGACAAATGAAGTCCCTACTTCATAGAGTTGATGTGAGGATAATATGAGTTCATATATAAGGCATTGGGTACAATGCCTGGCCCAGAATAGTGCTGTGTGTTCACATTACTGTTGCTCTTGTTTATTTTCCAGATACTTGTCTGCTAAAGCAGGTCTGTAGGACTGAGCGTTTTCCCTCTGTAAACTCAGGATGATTAAATTATCCCCTCACCATGCCACCGAATGTACACGCCAGTCATTCAATAATATGCAGAAGTATTATATTTCTCGCCTGATCCTTTCCCTCACGGCTCCCCAGTGTCACTCACACCTCCTCATATCTGCATTTATCTGGATAATAATAGAGAAAAAATCCCCTGCTCAGGTATCTTGAGGCCAGTTGGCTTTTTTGGGGGGATATCTGGGCTGTAAGTGACTCGGCCATCTCCTCTTCTACCCACACTCCCAGCTGCTACTGCATTTTGTCCCCCATCCCCGTCTGGTGGTGGTCTGGTCACCTGGGTCAGAGGCCATCAAAGCCCTCCTTTCTTTCCTGGAAGTTGCAGACATCACGTGCAGCTTCACCGTCAGCACTTTATATCCCCATCAGCCAGGAAGAGAAATTGCCACAAATAACTGTGCTAATGGAGGTAATGGAAGGAGGGAGACTGATGTCCCCAGGTCACAGGAGGGCTGGTGGTACAAGCTCACTGAGCCGGGTCTAGTCTAAGGACTTCAGCTGGCTGCTGGCTCTTAAAATGAAAGAAAAAAAAATGCATAGAACCAAGTATATAGGGACAGTATCTCAGGAAAGAATTCCACAGTTCTCAGGTCAGGAAGGTACCTGGAGGCCCTTCTGTCCAATCTCCTTCCTCTAAAAGGCCTTTCCCAACTTCTGCCTCTCAAGCCCCCTCACCTGTGGACAAGTGTGCCAGACTGATGGGATCATCCCTCAGTGGCTCTCAGATTGAGGACTCTGGACCAGCAGCAGCAGCCCCAGGGAATTGTTAGAAATGCCAGCTCCCAGGTTTCCCCTATATCTGCTGAACACTGAATCAGTACCTCATGAGGTGGGTCCCTGCAATCTGGGTTTTAACAAGCCCTTCAGGGAATTCAGCAGCATGCTCAGGTTTGAGGACCACCAGTCTAGTCAACGGTTCTCAAATTTTTCTAAATATTAGAACCATCTGGGGAGCTTTTAAAAATCCCAGTGGCCACTCTACCGTCCAGCCCAATTAAATCAGAATCCCTCAGAGTGGGATTCAGACTTCAGTGTTTATAAGGTCCCCCAGGTGATTCTGATACACATGGAGGGTTGCAAATCATTAATCTCAATATTTAATAGACAAATCCACCAATGTCCTCTTTCAACATGACTGCACTTAGCAAAGCCATGAGCATATTTTGCCTCTATGTAGGATGAGGGATAGCAAGGGAATGCTGTGTCCATAAGATGCCAAGATATTATGGTGTCAGTTTTACCAAGGAGTCAATGAAGGCATGAAAACCGTTTAGTTTGTTCGAAGTACAAAACAAAGTTACTAGAAGGCAAACTGTGCAAGTTCTAATCTGGAGTCCCAGGCTAGACCCTGGGTCTGGAGCTAGACCACAACACCACATGCTTTGTAAAATGTGCACAATATCACTATCTCAATAAAAGCAGTTATTTCAACTCTGCTTCAGTTCTTGTGAATGATGTCATCAGGTGACAGATCTCAGGTTCATTCAACTGAGAATTCAGCAAGGCCAAGATCACCCACCAGTCAGACACTGAGCGGTTTGTCTACATGAGCATCACAAGACAGAAATAAAAGTGTAGCTGCAGAGGGTGCATCATGTGCTAAGAAACTTAATTCATGACTTGTGGTTAGTCCCTAAAAATATAAATTAGGGGTATTTTTTTCTACCCCAAGTATAACTTCTGGCCTTGGTTTCACATCCAGTTTCTTTTTTTCAGTAAGAATTTGAATCCTCCTGTCTGATCCCAAAGTTTAGAGACTTGATTCTACTCTTGAAAATCATTAGGAAACAATACAAGAAAAAAACTTATGCATGAGGACGTTCATCAAAGTACTACCTATTATAGCAAAAACAGTTGAAACCATAAGATAATACAAAAAATAATAGCAATGATGATAGAGTCCGCCTTTTGCTGTGTGTCCTGTTCCTGGAACACTGTGTTAGAATTTCACATGTGCCGTTCCATTTTGATCACAATCAGCACCCCCCGTATCTGTGGGTTCTGCATCTACAAATTCAGCCAACCATGGTCAAACATTATATATTTTAAAAAATCATCTCTATCAAACACGTACAGACTTTTGAAAAACTATTGTTTCCTATCAATACAATATAAGGACTATTTACATAGCACTTATGTGGCATCAGATATTGTAAATAATCTAGAGATGTGGGAGGATATGAGTAGGTGATTTGAATTATTGTGCCATTTTATACCAGGGACATGAGCTTCCAGGGGATTTTGTTATCTTTGAGCAGTCTTGAGCTGATCCCCCATGGATACTGAGGTACAACTATATATGCTTTGGAAATAATTATAATAATATAGAGCTCCATGTTTTTATGTTGTAGAAAATGATCAGCTATTTCTAGTTCCCCTTTGCTGGGATTCTGTGTAAAGTCATACTAGGTCCTCTTTGCTGGTGGGTGGGGCCTGCGATTCCATCAGGTGAGTTATAAACAAAAGTGACATGTGGTTGCTTTGTCAGCCTAAGTCTCCAGGCAACTGCAACGAACAGTCACACCAACACACTCTATCACACCCACTCCACGAATCAACCCACAAGGCACGTGTAAGATGAGGAAGAATAACCTTTTTTTTTAATTCATTGAACTGTTGGGGGTTGTTTGTTATCGCAACATGGCAGCCTCTCCTGACCAATACATTATATAATATTATCTCATTTTTAACCCTGACAACATCCCTATGAGTGATTGTCGTTGACCCATTTTATAGCTAGATATAGAAACTGAGCATCAGGGAGATGCTAATGTGCCCGAATTCACGGAGCTACTAGGTTCTAAATGCAGTCAGCTAACACTGAAGACCATCCATAACACTATAGTCAGGAAATGCTATACCCACTCCAAAGGACCATTTGGAAGACATTAAGATCAATAGTTTTAAAGATGCTGTGGAAACAGGAGGAGACTATGTCTCATGAAACAACAGAAGAAGCAGATTACCATGTGATGGGAACATGGCACTACAATTGGATTTATGTGTGTCTGGGATGGTCTAGGTGTGCTTTGTCCCTTCCCAAACTCATGTTCTCAGTATAACAAGTGTGGAGAGGTGGTGGGAACTTTACGAGGTGAGTAGGTCATGATGAGGAATGAATTCAGTGCTGGGACTGGACTAGTCACTGAGAGTGGTTGTGAGTCTGAGCCTGTCCCTCATGTCTTTCTCTTTGCACACCTGCCCTTCTGCTTTTCTGCCATGGCCATGATGCAGCACAAGGTCCTTGTCAGAGGCCGAGCAGATGTTGGTTCCATGCTCATGGACTTCCACAACTCCAGAACTGAGAACTAAAATAAACCTATTTGCTCTATAAACTCTCCAGTCTCAAGCATTTTGTGACAGCAACAGAAAATGGACTAAGACAATGTCTAAGATGAACAAAACCAGGAGGAAAAAATGATGCAAAAGCAGCAATGGCTGTTGTGCGAGAACAGTGGGATCCTATGGGACTTGTCAAGTTTCTATGCTGTTATTTCAAGACTTTTTCATTAATAAAACAAATCAATCTTCTTTTTCAAATGCTTACATCTGCACAATGTCAAATATGTGGGTGGAAGGTAAAAAAAGTGCCATCCATCAGCATCATGTATCTGTTGCCCAACATCCAACATCTGGAAAACCTAAATGAGCCAAATGACTGAATTTTTCATGTTTCACTGAGGATTGGAGAGTGGGGAGGATAGATCTCTCTGAATAGCTTGTGAACTTCGTGGAAAAGCAGGTTAGGTAGAAATGCTGCGGAGAGCCACGTCCTACTGAGAAAAGCATTGGCAGGAGTAGACAGACTCCCAAACCAATCCAAGCAACACACAACGTCTCAGGTCCGGGTAAGAAACATGGTCGCTGGAGAGTGGACATTTAGCTGGTGACAGATATTGAGATTTTGGGGCAGGTACCATCTAACCAGGACTAGCTGACCCCTTCCTCTGAATGCAGGGAACACTGAGGACTGCTTCAACCCACCTGCAGGGAACAGTGCCATCATCAAAATACAGAGCAGACCCAGCCTCAGAAGACTGGCACACCATGATTCCCTTGCCTGGACTCCTTCCTCAGAAGTTGTCATGATGGTACTATGTGACCAACTCCACGAAGACCCCAGCTGATGGACCCCAGGGGAGCACCTAAGCCATCTAAAGGCTTGCTAGTGGCTTCTGACTTAGTTTAGCCAGAAAGCTCCACTCCAAATGACAATGTTATCTCCTATGGAATATTTACAAAGGAGAGATAAATTGGCAGCAGATAGGAAATGGAAGAACAAGGACACAAAAGGAGAGACTGAGAAGAGAAGTGTCCTGGTCACCATCGTGACAGAGAACTGGACATTCTCCTGGTTCTTAGGGTAGGAGGGCAGGACCAAGGGAGGTCCAGGCTCCAGAGCTCTGCCTCATCTCCTAACTTGTCTGCCTTCTGGGGAAAAAACAACTTCCTCAGGTGTGGGACGATGGAGACTATTTCAAGAAAAGAAAACATCATCTACAAAAACAAGGACTTATATTTTTGACTCCACTTCTCTTTAAACAAATCTTGCTTGTGTAAAAGAAGATGTCTTACAGGGCTCAGACAACTTTTGCCTGTCACTTGTCCCAGATATGCCACACCATGTGGTTTCAAAGCCTCTTTGCTGAGCACCAGGGAGAGGTAGGCAACTCTCCTCACTCAGGTGTCCTATCGACATCTCTTGATTTCTGCCCCCATAATCCGCAGATCTGCTCTTCACCAGCTTTTCCATATCATCAAAATGTCACCTTCAATTACTTGATTGCTCAGGTCTACGTCCAAAGGATCCTCCCTCTCCCTTAAGTCACTCCTCCAGTCCCTCATCAAGTCTGACCAGTCTTACCTCCAGAGTTGACCTCGGATCTCTCCTCCTACCTTGGCCTGCACTGCCACTTCCTCCGCACAAGACTGATCCGCATCCTGCCAGCAGCTTCCAAAGTGCTGTCTTGGCTTCTCTCCAGCTCCCTAAGCCCAAAGTGCTTATGTGGCGCAGGAGGCTGAACAGCCATCCTGCCCTCCTCTCCACTCCCACCTGCCCCTCCCTCTGTGCTCACGCCCTTCCTTCCTCCCTTGGCTCCTTTCTTTTCTTTTTGGTACTGGGGATTGAACTCAGGGGCACTCGACCACTGAGCCACATCCCCGGCCCTATTTTGTGTTTTATGTAGAGACAGGGTCTCACTGAGTTGCTTAGCACCTCGCCATTGCTGAGGCTGGCTTTGAACTCGCAATTCTCCTGTCTCAGCCTCCCTAAGTGCTGGGATTACAAGCGTGAGCCACTAGGCCGCTTGCCTCCTTTCTGGTCTTGGAATACGAGGCCTCTCCAGTCTTGGTGCGCTTGCAGTTCCCCCTGTGTAATGGCCCCTTCTAGATCATCACACAGCTGGCCCGTTCTCATCCCCCAGCTCTCAGTTCAAAGGCTGCTGTCTCACAGGGGCCACCATATCTAAAACCCTGTCCCAAAGTCCCGCCACGCTATACCATCTTCTTTCTTTAGAACCTTGTCCTAGTCTGAAAGGACTTTTTTGATATTTTGTATAGGTGTTAACTTCTCTATTGTTGCCTTTCCTACTGGAATCTAATCCCCATGAAGGTATAAGCTTTACTATTTGATCTACTGTTGCTTTCCCAGTGCCTACAAGGGTACCTGTCACAGATTCTGTGGTCTGATAATACTTGTTAATTGAATGAGCAACATCACCACCCTACAGCATATGGGGGAAAACTATCCTGAGGTCCTCCCTTCTCTCTCTCCCTCCCCCTACCCCAGGACACTGGCATGTACTTCCAATTCACAGGAGAAAAGAAGGAATATTTTATTAGTAGTATAATATGAAGCAATATGAGATCTGCCCTCTTAACAAATCTTTATGTACTAATATGGTACTTATGTGTTGGTAACCAGGAGCACACCCTTGTACAGCAGATCTCTAGAATTAATTCATATTATATAACCGATACTTTACACTCATTGAACAACCTCTCTCCTTTGCCCGCTTCCTTCAGTCCCTGGCAACTACCATTCTGCTCGCTGTTTCCATGAATTTGACTATGCTAGGTCCCTCCTATAATTATTAGAATCATGTGATATCTCTGTTCTGTGACAGGTTTCTCTCAGCATCATCTTCTCCAAGTTCATTCACAGTGTCTCAGAGGGCAAGATTTAGGAAGGCCTCTTTGGGAAGTGTGCTGGAGATCCCACGTAGTCTTCCTCCCGGTCAAGAGTGGAAGGAGCTGGATGAGCGAGGCTACGTGTGGTCCCCACTGGCCTAATACCCTCTTGGCCCTAAGGAAACCCTTGACTCTGAGTTTTAGCATCCTCACTCTGAGGTGGAGGACAGCAGCAGCCTCAGAGAGTTACTGTCAAAATCTAACAAGAGGTCATACAGGAAGCTGCCTCAGAGGGATCCTAGAAAGCTGAGGAGGGTGGGGTTTGGGATGCTACCTTGCTGTGCATGTTGACCAATGCACTTCAAGGAGGCCATCAGCAGATGCTCTAGAAGAAAGGAAGCTCCATGAAGGAAAAAATGCTCCATCCCCGCTCCATCCTCAGTGCCTGGAACAGCACCCCATCCATAGCAGGCTCTCAAGATGCAAGGTGAATTCATCCGTGAAAGCCACGTGTTCTTGTTATAGTTCAATATGACAGAGACAGAGGTCTGGCAAATTAGTCTGGGTTAACCCAGCTGATATTTTTGGTGCTTGGTTATCACCAAAGAAAGAAAAACAGAAAAATGAACGTGTGACCAGGTATAGTCAGGACTGCAATGAAATATCCTGAACCTGTTTGGGAGTTAACTACAGGATTTAGCACCTGGGAACCTTGTTTTTCTAGGCTGTTATTTTACCCTTTTCTCATCTCTTTTTTTGTTTGGACTCAATATATTTCCCAGCAGTGAGACTTCCATATTACTTTTCTATCACGCTTCACTTACCCCAGACAGACTCTGGGATTAACTCGGGCCATCCATTCTGCTCAGATGAGGGAACTCTTCATTTAGTCTGATGAATGTGGAAACACAAGTAAATCACTCACTCAGAATCAGTCATTCTCTGTCAACCGTGGTGAGGTTGCAGCAGCCTGGGCCTGAGTCTCTCCGCCTCCTGGCCCTGAAGCGTGGGACTGATGGTAGCAGGACCCCTCCAAACGGGGTCAATTCTGAGAGCTGACAGTTCCCTGCTAGATCAGTTCCCAAGGCAAGCAATGCATGGCAGTCATTTGGGTGTCTAGACATAGTCCCGGGCTACCACGGGCTAGTCCTGAGTCTGAGCTTTCTTTTTTAGACTCTGTGCATGCATGGAATTGAGAAAAGAGAGACAGGATCTCAGAGGCCAGCTGGTCCCAGCCTAGTCCTAGGCAGCCTTCAGTGTGAATGTCTTGTGATCTACTTCCTCTGCAAGAAAATCTTTCTTCTCTTTTCTTGTTTTTCTGTCTTATTTGTCACTCAGGATTTCTCATGCACATTTCCAGGAAGAATCCATGCTGAATACTTTTTTCAAGTCTTCCTTTATCTCAGTGACTGAGCCAGGGGTCCCTCTCCCTGATCTTTGTGCTGGCCCCCAACACAGTAAGGGAATGTACTTACCTTACTCATCATCAGCAGGACTGTCTGACTCCAGAGTAACCCATCTTTCCTTCACATCTGTCTTCCAGCTTAGAAACTACCTCCATAGGGTTTGAACCTTAGGAGATAAGAAAGAAAGAAGGATCCAGATAGAAAGAGGGAGGCTAACAGTGAAGAATTACTGAGCCTTCTTCCTGAAACGGTTGTGCTTATTTACCACCTTGACAGAGATTTTGCAACGTTTACATCACAGCACAAGTAGAGCCATGACTTAAGTTTCACAACTTCTGCAACTGATTTCATGTAGTTTTGGCAGTCCTACCACGTTTCAGGGAACCATAAATTTTCTTTCTCCTCTGGGAAACACACTCTCAGAATACGATGCATATAGACATAATCATGGTAAACATGAAGCATAAACTCAGTCCTCTTCCAAAGTCTGTATCCGTGAGCCCCCACATGTCAGGTGATGTGAGAAAGAGCTGTAACTCAAGCCAAGAACGTGGTCAGAGTCCTCAGTTGAGAGATATGTCTCCTCCAGAACAGTAGCTTAGATTTACCTCCCAGCCCCCTCCCCTGCCTATTTGTGGTCCGTGTGGCATCTGGGGCACCATTTTGACTCCTCAAGGCATTACAAAGGACAAGAAAATCAGATTGGGACTAATGCTTCTTTGCAAACTAGATTCTGACTAGTAACAGGCAATACAAAAAACAATTTAGAGATGTCACTCAAAAATCCAGATTTCTGGTCCCTAGAAAAATTAGAAGATGAATCAAAGTTCCAATTTCCCAGATGGCAATAGTGTGGTGCAATTAAGTGAGGGTATCTCTGATGACCAGAACATGGGCTGCTCTTGTCTGCAGATGGACACCCGATGTCTGAAGGTGCACCTACATGTGACCTGTTTTAATCATTTATGGTACCATCTGGACACTGTGTGTACCTGTGGTTTTCAACTCCTTATTTACAAATGCCTCTTGTGTTCTAGAAGCTACTTATTCTTCTTATTCAGTGAACCTCTAGAACAATGTAGAAGATGTCCTCTTTCTCTCCAAACTTTCAACCCAATGTCTTTGAAGCTAAGGTGACTGACTGGTTCAACACTCCCAAGGTCCAGTGAATGGTCTCATGTCGGTCACTGACAGTATTTACTTCTAGAGCATTCCCTAATGACTTACTCATGTTAGCTCTCATTGTTTATCTAGAATGCTAATAATATGGAATTTTGTTCAAATTGACCTGGACTCAAATTCCAGCTCAGCATTATATTAATTCTCTCAACCTCAGTTTCCTTGTTTGTAAAATGAGCATATTAATTCAATATTGTTGTTCTGCTCTGTAGGTGGATTAAATGAGGTCATGGATGTAAAAAGTAAATGACACATTATAAAATATTCAATAAGTGTCAGCTCTCTCTAAAAATCCTATCCATTTACCCTCACAAAAATGGATACTCCATAGGTGCAATAATTATATAGCAAGAAAGCTAGCTTACAGATATGAGTGGGAGAGGAGATGAACAGTCTCTCCAAAGGGTAATAGAAAACTAGGACAGGAATTCCCTCTGTTTTAGGAAAGAAATATGCTCTTGCCCAGGAATATCATGCCCCATACATGATTTTCTGCAGACAGGCTAGTTCTGTTTGGGGGCTCAAGTGTCTTTTTAGTCATTGTTCATATTTCTGTTTCTTACCATTTGCACTTGCTTTTTGAATTTTATTAATCTGACATCCCATCTCACAGATACAGAAAGTAAGGCTCTAGCATGTTAGTCTTGCACTCTTGCTGCAAAAGCTAAAAACTACTCCAGCTATATTTAGTTGAGCAGTATAGCTCAGTAATGTACAGCTGAGCCCCGAAGGGATAGAAATTGGCAATCTGGGGACCCAGGCTGCTTTTTCTTACTGCTGCTTCTCTCTGATTACTTGGCTTGAAATTGGCCTGACTCTACTCCAAGGTTCTAACTTAGAGGTGACCAAGCACTATCAGTTTTGCACAGCCCAAGTTTAGACTCTGTTCTGGAATCTGAGGTTCTTGTCCTGCTTTTGGGAATATGATGACAGGCAGAAGATTTTACTTTAGGTGCTGCACCCATTTTTATAAGTTTTTCCTACCATCTGGCTATTCTTCATAGTAGATACAATGGAGGAGAGGCAATGTTCAAAGAGAGTAACTTGGAAATTTCCAGAATTAAAAAAGAATATTAATGTGGGTATTACTGACCATACAACTAACAATAATAATCATAACAATGTCTAATTTTGGATATTTTTAAAAATCACTGAACAATAATAGCCTCATTCAGAAAAAGGATAATTCCAGAGAGTCCTAAATTACTTCATTGCATATGTATTCATTCTGTTACAGCATATATTTATTCTGTTAAATATACATAATAACATTTATAAGGTAACACTGAAGTAACAAAAATAGGATATGAAATTTCTATGTTATTTGAGGGATAATTAATCAGTTAATTTAGAGGGAAAGTCAGTCAATCAAAAAGAAGGCAAAAAGTAGTACAGAGTGAGGAAAGAAAGAAATGAGCAACATAAATAGAAATCACAAAGTAAAATGGTCAAGTTCAACTCTGTCAATGATCCCAATAAATATAAAGTGAATAAATTCTCCAGTTAAAATAAAAAGGTTGTCAGAAAAAAATAGTAAGTTCACTTTGATGCTGTGTATGATGGAAAGTAATCAGAAGCAAACAAAAAGATTAAAGCATTGGGAACGTATCAGTCAAATACTAACAAAAGAATGCTTTTACATCTCTGTTAGTAATGTCTGATTAGACAGACCTCAAAGCACAAAGAATTACCAGAGAAAGAAGGTCAATGCACACTAATAAAAGTTTCATTCACTAGGAATACTTAAGTTCTGGGCCTACATGCATATGATGATGATATTACTTCAAATAAATGAAATAAGAACAGATAGCACCACAAGGAGAAACTAAGTCTGACTTCAAAATGAGAAGTTACAAAACATTCTCAATAGTGCAGTAATAAACACATCAATCAAAAAGTCAGTAGGAATGTAGATGATATGAATATATATACATAAGTATATATGTTTTTCTCCTCTCCTCCTCTTCCTCCTCCTCCTCCTTCTTTTTCCCCTTCTCCTCCTCCGTCGTCGTCGTCTTCTTCTTCTTCTTCTTCTTCTTTTTCTTCTTCTTCTCTCTCTCTTTACAGTGCTAGAGATTGAACACAGGGCTTTGCACATTGAATACAAAATTTAAAACCTTGATCTAATTGAACTCTGTAGCAACAAATTAAGGATAACAATTTTTTTCTCATGTTAATAAGGAACATTAAACAAGGTCTGAACAAATTTCAAAACTTCTGTATTGCACAGACAATGAACATAATGCAATTAAATTAGATAAAATAAAAAATAAACAACTAGAAAAAAATCACTTGAAAATAAAAACTCAGACTACTAAATAGCTCATGTCAAAAAAGGAGAATGTAATGTAAATTAGAAAATGATGAAAATTGAATATTGAAAATACTACACATCAAAACTGAGATTCAGTTAATATTATAGAAAAATGTATAGACTGAAATGTTCATATTTGGAAAGAAGATTGCAAATTAATGAACTAACTCTATTCCAACTTATAAATAAGAAACAATAGAATAAAACTGATAACAGGAAAAGGAAGGAAAAAGGAATGAAAGCAAATTTATTACAATTAGAAATACACACAACAGAGAGAATTGGAAAAGTCACAAGTAAATACTTCAAAGACACCAAAATATTTGTCAAATATCTGATAAGAGTGTTAGTGAAATGTTAAAATATTAGGTATATAAAATGAGATATAATGCAAAATTAAAATGTAATCAAAACCTATCATCAACAAATTTAAGGTAAATTTGACAATATAGGAAATTAAAGAATTCCTTTTTAAAAATGCCAAAACCTATCAAAAACAAAATAGAAAACATGAACAGTCCTAAAACAACTAAAGAAACTGAGTTGGTACTCTCAAATTGTCCTATATAAAAAAATATAGGGCCCAGAAGATTATACCCAGGAAGTATTCCAAACATTAAATAAATGTGTCATTCCAAGATTACAGAAATTCTCTCAGAGATTGTGGAAAAAGAGAATACTACCAAACTCATTTTATGAAGCTAGTATACCTTGACACTGAAACTTAAAATCAGCAAAATAAAAGAAAATCACAGCCCAATCTCACTTATAGCCATTAATGCAAAAATTTAAACAAAAAATTAGCAAATAACTGATGAAATGGTACAACATCAATAAATGTAATTTACCTTGTTAACAGATTAAAGGAGAAATAGCATGTAATTATGTCAGGAGATGTAGAAATGTCTCCAATAAAATTTTTCATTAATTATTTTACTTAAAATACATTATTATAAACTAAGAATAGAAGGAAACATCTTTAAACTGACATAGGGTATCTATCAAACAGCATACTGAATAGTTAAACTTTTTTAATGTTATTTAAAATTAATCCCACACCAAGAATGCTTTTACTCCTTGTGTTCAACATTACTTTACAGGCCTAAGCAGCTGAGTAATATACGGAAAAAATTAGAAGTCATAAAGATTGTAAAGGAGTATAGAAAATTATCATTATGCTTGTTGTGTTATGATTATCTTCAAAGAATACTCAAAGGGCCTGTAGATTATTCGAATTAGGGTAACTTAATGAAGTTTCTGGATACTTCAATCAATATGTATATTGATTATTTCATTTCTACACACTGAAACCAAATGCAAGGAAAAGGTAAAGTCAATCAAATAAAAGAAATGCAAGATATGAGAGAAAATTACATACCCATATTAAAAATTATTAAGATCTAAATAAGTGGAGAAACGTACCATTCATAGATAGGAGGACTCAAAAATGTAACAATATTGAGGCAATGCAATTTTTTTTTTGATACTGGGAATTGAACCCAGGGGTATTTAACCACTGAACCACATCTCCAGCCTGGTTTATTTTATTTTTTATTTATTTATGTTTCACATTCATACATGAGTTTAATAGATACAAATATTGTCAAGAATAATCTCAGACAGACATTACGGGATATTGTTATACTGTTTTTCTAAATTATTGTTGGCATGGAGCACTGTCAATATATGATATTAGTTTATTTATTTAATAAGCCTAAGAGTTTCCTTTTTTTAAAAGATTTTTTAGTTGTAGATGGATACAATACCTTTATTTATTTTTTTTATTTGTTTTTATGTGGTGCTGAGGATCAAACCCAGGGCCTCACACACGCGAGGCAAATGCTCTATCACTGAGCCACAACCCCAGTCCAAGAGTTTCCTTTTTATTTCTTTTTTAAATGAGAGCTTTATAGTTATACATAGTAGTTGGGTTCATCCTGACAAACTCATACATGCATGGATATCGATTTTAGTTCATAGATTTCAGATCTCCCCTTTATCCCTCTCTTGTTTCCCTCCCCTACTCCCTCCCTTCTCTCATATTCCTTCCTCTACTAGACTTCCTTTTGCTCATCTTTTTTATTTATATTTGATGGGTTCTTTCTATCAAAGTATAAAGGTGAAATTCCCTGTGGTATATATATATACATAACATGATTTATTTTATTTTATTTTTAAACAGCAGAATGCATTTCAATTCACAGTATGGAGCACAATTTTGTATTTCTCTGGTTGCACACAAGGTAGAGTCACACAATTTGTGTCTTCATACATGTACAGAGGGTAATGATGTCCATCTCATTCCACCATATTTCCTACCCCCATACCTCCTTCCTTCCCTTCCCTCCCCTTTGCCTTATCCAAAGTTCCTTCATTTCTCACATGTTCCCCATCTCCACTCCCATTATGGATCAGCATCCACTAATCAGAGAAAACATTTGGCCTTTGGTTTTGGGGGATTGGCTTATTTTAGTTAGCATGATGTTCTCCAAATCCATCCATTTACCTGCAAATACCATGATTTTATTCTCTTTTATTGCTGAGTAATATTTCATTGTGTATATATGCCACAGTTTCTTTATCCATTAATCTATTGAAGGGCATCTAGGCTGCTTCCACAGTTTAGCAATTGTGAATTGCGCTGCTATAAACATTGAAGCAGCTGCGTCACTATAGTATGCTGTTTTTAAGTCCTTAGGGTATAGACCAAGGAGTGGGACAGCAGGGTCAAATGGTGGTTCCATTCGAAGTTTTCTAAGGAATCTCCATACTACTTTCCAGATTGGCTGCACCAATACGTAGTCCCACTAGTAATGTATGAATGTGTCTTTTCCCCCACATCCTTGCCAACACTTATTGTTGCTTGTATTCTTGGTAACTGCCATTCTGACAGGAGTTTCAAGGACTATGTTGAATAGAAGTGGTGAAAGAGGACATCCTCAACTTGTTCCTGTTTTTATAGGGCCATTTTATTTTTTTGAGACAGAGTCTTGCTAAGTTGCTTAGGGCCTCGCTAAGTTGCTGAGGCTGACCTTGAACTTACAATCCTTTTGCCTCAGCCCCAGAGTCACTGGGATTACAGGTGTGCACCATTGTACTCAGCTGTGATGCAATTCTTATAGCAATCCCAACAATGTTTTGGGTAGAATTTGACAAAAGTAGGCTATAAGAGTCATGTGGAAAAGCAAAGCACACCCCCCAAAGAAGAAGATTAGTGTGGGGGATTTCTACAAAATTTTAGAATGTGGTACAAAATGTTAACAATTATGACAGTTTTCTTCCACAAACCTTGGACTTCTGAGAAATTCATAGAGGTCCATGCCATCCACACACCTTTCCTGGGTGACCACATCTCTAGTCCAAGAGATGCTACAGAGATGGTTGATGGGATCCATGAGCTACACACATAATGTCTTTGACCGCTGGTTGCTCAGCCTCACCCTCGGCCATGCTTCTAGAGCACAGTATCTAGACAGGCCGAGAGCCTTCCACATCACCAAGTTATGGTTTGTTTTTGCTTAGCAATCCTTGTTTCAATATATCTCTGTCTTCTCCCAGCAAGGAAGCACCAGGCCACACTTTCAACACCTCGTTTAGAAATCTCCTCAGCTAAATATTCGCATTCATAGCTTACATGTTCTACTTTGCATCCAAATGAATGCAGTTCAGCAAACTCCTCTGCTACTTTATAGTAAGGACAGTTCTTCCCAGTTTCTAGTAACATATCTCTCGTTTCTCTCTGAAACTTCACAGAAGTGTCTTTAACATTCATATTTCTAGCAATATTCTGTTCATGATGCTATATCTATTCTCTAAGGCAACAAAAGCTTTCTCTACCGCTCTCTTCTTTCTGATCCCTCATCAGAATCTCCTTTAATGTCCATATTCCTACCAATAGTCTATTTAAGGCAACCCAGGCTCCTGTTCAACCCATAGCAGAAGGGTCACACTGTACATTCTTTAAAATAGTCTTAATAAGTTAAAGGGGCATATTGTGAATCCCCAGGCATACACTAAAGAATAAGTAGATAAAATGATGTGTAGTAAATAAGGGAATGTGGAAATAAAATGAAATACTAAAACGAGAGAGAGAGAGAGAGAGAGAAGGAGGAAAGAACAAATAGGATGAATAGAAATCAAATTATAAGATTGTAAACTTAAACTTTACCTTGCTGATAATTACATTACGTGTAAATAGTCTAAGCACACCAATTAAAAGACAGAGATTGTCAGACAGAATTTAAAAAGCATGGCCCAATTATTATTATGCTGTCTATAAATAACAGATGTTGAATTTAATGACACAGATAGGTTAAAATAAAATGATAAGAAAAGATGTACCAGGGAAACACTAATAATAGAAAAACTGGTATAATTGATATCAAAGTTAAGTCTTAATACCCAAAATGTCAGGAATAAAGAGGATCATTTCATAAAGATGAAAGAGTTTCATTAATTTTAAAGAGATGTGGCAATCTTAAGTGTGTGTATGCACAAGAAGATGATTTTGGAATAGAGGGGGGAAAAACCAATGTAACTGAGAAGAAACAGACAAACGCACAGCTGGAGTGCAACATTCATAGGAGACTACTCCAACAATAGACCACATGTTCTTAAGCACACATGTAACAGTCACCAAGACAAACCATGTGCTGGGCCATAAAACAAACCTTCACAAGTTAAAAAAATAAAATAAAATCATAGCGCATGTTTTCTCTGAATACAGAGGAATTGAATTAGAAATTAATAATGAAAACTGTACCTGGAAAATCCCTAGATGTTTGGAAACTGAACCCAACATTTCTAACTCAAATCAAAGAGGAAATCACAAGGGAAATTAGAAAATATTTAGAATTAGATGGAAATAAAAACAAAACAAATTGAAACCTGTGGGATGAAACTAAAGGAGTACTTGGAGAAAAATGTAGAGCTTTATGTCCTTATTAAAAAGGAAGAGAATTCTAAAGCCATTCATCTAAGCACTCACCTTATGACTGTAAAAAAATAAAAAATATTCAAGACCAAAGCAAGAAGAAAGAAAGAAAGATAAGAGCATAAATCAATAAAATAGGAAATGCACAAAAAATGAGAAAAATCAATAAAATCTAAATCTCACTTTTGAAAAACAAACAAATACAGCTGAATTAATAAACCTGCAGGGAGTGAACTTGATCTAGAAATAGGCAGAAATAACCAACGCCAAGGAAGCAGGACCATCACAACATACTACGCAGGGCATATCAGCAATTTATGCAATAAACTCAACACCTTACATAAAAGAGGAAATTCCTTGAAACACAAAATTGACTATAGATCATTTAAAACAAGAAATATGAATATTCCTTTACCTATTTGAAATCAAATTTTTAATTTAAACATTTCTCATGAAGAAAACACATGGTCCAGATAGCTTTGCTGGTGATGTCCATAAAATATTTAAAGAAAAATAAACATAAGACCAGTTTTTCTGAAAGAAAAACCTTTCAGAAAATAGAATAGAAGGAAACACTTCCCAAATAATTTTAAAACCCAAAGTACAATGATACTAAAACTAGAGACAGACATTATAAGAAAAGTAATCTATAGGTTAATATTCTTTGTGATCATAGGCACAAAATCCTAAGGAAGTGTTAGCAAATTGAATTTAGCAATGTACAAAAAGATAAGACATCTCGACTAATTGTTAAGGCCATATTAGTTTAATGTTCAAAAATCAATCAGTGTAACTCAGCAGAGTACCAGAATAAAAGAGAAAAAGCTTATGATCACTTCAATAGAGACAGAAAAAGCATTTGAAAATTTCAAGACCTATTCATGAGATAATCTCTCAGCAAACTAGGAATAAAAGAGAACTTTCTCAACCTGATAATGGACATCTGGGGGAAAAAATGCTAATGCTACCATTATACTTAGCAATGAAGAACTAAATGATTTGCCCCCTAAATTCAGAACAAGACAAAGACGTCGGCTCTTAACACTTCTATTCAACATCACACTTGATGTTCTAAGCAGCACAAAATGACAAGAAAAAATATAAAAAGCCTAAGTTGACATGATCTCTAAGTATCAGATCCTAAGCAATGTACAAAAAGGCCACAAGGACTAATAACTGAGTTTAGTAAGGTCATTACACAAAACAGATTGCACTTCTACAAACTGCGTGTATTCAGTTGGAATAAGAAAATCATGCCATTTACAATAGCATCATAAAACATAAAACACTTAGGGATAAATTTAATGAAATCTGTTCCAGACCTGTACAACAGAAAAACCACAAAAACGGAATAGAAGCAACAAAAAAATGTAAAGACATATCATGTTTATGAATCAGAACACAATATTGTCAAGATGTCTGTCAGTTTTCTCCAAACTGATCTAAAGGTTCAGCTCAATCCCAGTCAACCCTAGACATTTTTATACAGAAATTGAAAAGCTAATTCTAAAATTTCCACAGAAACACAAAGGAATGGACTAACAAGGAATTTCTAAAAGGAAGAAGAATGGGATTTAAAGGTTCACCATAAAGCTAACTATCCAGGTAACAGACACGTAGCGCTGGTATAAGGCTACATATGTAGATCCATGGAACAACATGGATGGAAATAGAGTCACACACACATGGCCAGTTTGTTTTCAACAAAAATCCTGCACAGTGGACATCAAATCATTGCACTTCCTAGATACTGTTTATTTACACAAATTGAAAGTTTGTTGCAACCCTGCATCAAGCAAGTCTGTGGGCACCGTTTTTCCTAATTCTCCCAATATTTCCAGCGGCTTTATCATGGTGATCTGTAATCGGTGAACTTTGATATTATTATTGTAGTTGCTTTGGGGCACCACAAGCCACGCCCATATAAAACAACAAACTTTTAATTCATCGATGTTGGATGCATTCTGATGGATTCACAGTCCACCCATCCCTCCATCTCCTTCCCTGTTCTCTGATCACGATACTCTTGAAATCAGACCAATTAATATCAAGCCCAGAGTTCTAAGTGCTCAAGTGGAAGGAAGAGTTGCTCATCCTTTACTTTAAATCAAAAGCTAGAAATGATTAAACCTAGTAAGAAAGCTGTGTCTAAAGCCAAGATAGACCCAAAGCTAGGCCTCTATGCCAAGCAGTTAACTGTGTTGTGAATGCAAAGAAAATGTTCTTAAAGGAACTGCACAGTGCTCCTCCAGCCAATACACAAGCTATAGGAAAGCAAAACAGCCTTACCGCTGATAGGAGGAAAGTCATGGTGGTCTGAATAGAACAAACTGGCCACAACATCCCTGTATGTTAAAGCCTAATCCAGAGCGAGACCCTAACTCTCTTCAGTTCTACAAAGGCTGAGGGAGATGAAGAAGCTGCAGAGGAAGAGTCTGAAGTTAGCAGAGGTTGATACCTGAGGCTGAAGGAAAGAAACTGTCTTTATAACATATAAGTTCAAAGTAAAGCAGCCAGTGCTAATGTAGAAGACTGCAGCCAAGTTATGCAGAAGTTCTTGCTAAGATTATTGGTGAAGGCAGCCATACTGAACAACAGATTCTCCATGCGGATGGAACAGCTTTATATTGGAGGCAGATGACATGTAGGACTTTGATGGCTAGAGAGAACTCACTGCCCAGCTTTAAGGCTTCAGAGGACATGCTGGCTGTCTTGTTGAAAGCTAATGCAGTTGAAGCCAGTGCACATTTACCATTCTGAAAATCCTAGGGCCCTTAAGAATTACAGCAAATCTGCTCTGCCTGTACTCTGTAAATGGAACAACCAAGCCCGGAATGATAGTACATCTTGGTACAGCTGGGTTACTGAATATTTTAAGTCCACTGTTGAGACCTACTGCTCAAAACACAACAGCAAAAAATTTTCTTTCAAAATATTACTACTCATTGACAATGCACCTGGTCACCCAAGAGCTCTAATGGAGATGTACAATGAGATTAATGTTGTTTCCATGCCTGCTAACACAATATCCAGTCTGCACCCCATGGATCGAGGAGTAACATTGATTTTCAAGTCTTAATATTTAAGACATATGTTCGGTAAGTCTATAACTGAGACAGATGGTGATTCCTCTAATGGATCTGGGTAACATAAATTGAAAACCTCTGGAAGGGACTATTCCCTCTCTATTCTAGAAGCCATTATGAACACGGCCTCCTGGGTGGATGTTGAAATAGCAGCACTAACAAGAGTTTGGCGATGTTGATTCCAACCATCCTGGATGACTTGGAAGTTTCCTTCCTTCAGAAGAGGAAGGAACCGCAGACGTGGTAGAAGCAGCCAGACAACTAGGATTTGAAGTGGATCCTGATGATGTGACCAAAGCGCTGTAATGTCATGATAAAACTTCAATGGATAAGCAGTGGCTTCTTTTTGATTTTATTTTATATTTTTATTGGTGCATTGTAATTACACAATGGATTTGTGTTCATTGTACAATGGATACCACTATGCATTGTTACAGATGTGTACATCCACATGATATAACAAAACGGTTTGGTCAGTTTTGTTCCCCTGCCTCATACCTCCCATTTCCCTCCCTCCTCCCTGACCCCGACCCCCTCCTTCACTCCACTGGCCTCCCTTCTATTGTCATGAGATACCCCCACACTTTTTTCCCTCCTTTTTCTCTCTGGTTTCCATATATGAGGGGAGTTCCTTCTTACAGATGAGTAAATAAAGTAGTTCTAAAGGTGGAATCTGCTCCCTGTAAAGATGACACGAACAGGGGCTGGGATTGTAGCTCAGCGGTAGAGCGCTTGCCTTGCATGCGTGAGGCCCTGGGTTTGATCCTCAGCACCACATACAAAGCAATAAAATAAAGACATTGTGTCCATCTACAACTAAAAAAATATTTTAAAAAGAAGTTTAAAAAAAAAAAGATGACACAAACAGTGTTAAAATGACAACAAGCGTTTTGGATTATTATATAAATTTAGTTGATAAAGCAGCAGCAAGATGTGGGAGGATTGACTCCAATTTTGAACGAAGTTCTCCTGTGGGAAAAATGCTATCAAATAGCATCACATCACACACTACAGACAAAACCTTCGTGAAAGGAAGTCACTCCACGCAGTGAATTTCACTGCTGTCTTATTTTAAGAAACTGCCGCAGCCACCCCAACCTTCAGCTACTACCACCCAGATTGGTCAGCAGCCATCATCCTGGAAACAAGATTCTGTACCAACAAAGAGATTAACTGACAGCTAAGGTGAGCATTAGCACTTCTTGCCAATGAAGTGGATTTTTGTTTTGTTTTTTTAGTACCAAGAATTGAACCCAGGGGTGCTTAACCACATCCCCAGCTCTTTTTTGTATTTTATTAAGAGACAGGGTCTCACTGAGTTGCTTAGTTACTCACTCAGTTGCTGAGACTGGTTTTGAACTCTCAATCCTCCTTCCTGAGCCTTCCTAGCTGCTAGGATTACAGGTGTGCACCACCATGACAGGCACCAATGGAATATTTTTGATTAAGGTATGTGCATTGTTTTTTACGCATAATACTATGGCATTATGTAAACATAGTTTTGATGTGCCCTGGAAAACCAAAAAAAAAAAAAAAATGTCACTTTATTGCAATATTCACTCATTGCAGTAATTTGGAATCAAACCTACAACTATCTCCAAGATATATTTGTGTTAATTTTCTATGCTACTCTAACAAATTGCCACTGATTTAGTGGCTTGAAACAACAAAAATTTGTTACTTTGTAATTCTCTAACTTAGCAGCCCAACACAGATCTCCTAGAGTCAAAGTCTCAGGCAGGCTTCAGTCCTTCTAGAGGGTAGAAGGGACAAGCCATTTCTATCACTCCTCCACTTTTAAGGATCTTTCTGATTATATTAGTTCAATCCAGATAATTAAGCAAAATCTTTCTACTTTAAGTTTGAGGTATTAGCACCCAGAATTCCATCTGTAACCTTAACTCCCCTCTCAATGTCATGTGACACATTTCCATGTTAGGTTTGGACATGGACCCTTTGAGAGGCAAGTATCCTGTGTACTTACGGTGCCAAAGTAATTCCATAGGGAAATGGTCAGCTGTCCAACAAAAATGTTGGTATGACCAAATATTCATGTGAACCTTGATCCTTGCTTTACCCCACTCACAAAAAATTACCTTGAAAAGGATCATGTATAGAAACATAAAAGCTGAAGCTATGAATTTCTAGAAAATCTTTATGCCCTAAAAGAAGGCAAACAATGGAAAAGAAAAAACAGTAATTGGTCTATGTCAACATTAAAGAGTTTTGACTTTTGAAAGAGGCTATTTTAAAAAATGAGAAGGCAAGTCTTAGCCTAGGAGTAAAAGTTCACATACATGCATCTGACAAAGGATTCATATCCAGACTATAAAAAGAATTCCCACAACTCAGTAAGAGGAAGATGAAAAACTCAGTAAAAATGGACAAAAAGGTGAACAGACACTTCTCCAAAGATGATATATGAATGGAAAATAAATACATGAAAAGATGCTTGACATCAGTGGTCATCAGAAAAGTGAAAATAACAGAATGGATAAAATCAATACAATTGATAATACCAAGTGTTGGCGATAACACAGAACTGAAACTCCATTGATTCCTGATGGGAATGTAAAATGGTACAACTGCTTTTAAAAATAGTTGGGAAATTTCTTATAATGTTAACTCTCACTTATCTTACAACCCAGCAATTCTTCTTCCAAGGGTTTCCCTAAGAAACAATAAGACATTTGTTCATACAAAGGCTGGTACTTACATGTTCATATCAGCATTATCCCTATTAGTCATTAATTAGAAATGACTTAAAAATCCAACTTCAGATAAATTGCATTATTTTATATAATGGGATATTATGCAGTAACGAAAAGGAATGGATACTTATTAAACACATCAACATGAATTCATCTCATAAACATAGTGTTGATTGAAAAAGCAGGTCTTGGACACAGATTAGAGTCCATGTATAAAACTCATAAACCTATTTATGCATTTGTGCATGTGGAGGAACTATAACAAAAAGCAAGAGAATGGCAAACTTAACCTGCAGTATAGTGGTGATCTCTGGGAAGGTTAGTAAGGAATACGGGTTCACAGGAAGAGCCAAAGGTTGGCAATCCTAACTATTACACCACCAAATCACAATAGTATAAGTTTTTATTTTTCTTTATGAATATACATCAGAATTAATTCTGTATTATTTGAACATTTTAAATCACACAGAATTTCAGTGATGGAACTGGAACTTGAACTCAATCCTCCTGATCACAAGACCCTTGAACTTAAGGACCCTAAGCCCAGAGGAGAGAAGCAAATTTACCATCCTGCCTGCAGAATGAAGCCCGGTGTTTGGGGGATATAGGTGGTGCAGCAGCTGGGGGACAGCCTTCACTCTGCCGTCTCCATCACCCATGGATAGAGTCAACACCATCTTCCTCTTCTCTCTAGCAAACAGCTCCTCTTGGTTCTAGGACATTGGACAGCAGATGAGATCTTACACAAATTAGATTGAGTCACTGGGAGGTTGTCTCCCTCTCCTTGTGACAGGAGAGGACAGTGAAGGTGCTGGCTTCCAGCATGTATGCATTCTCTCCTAGGCACTTGGGATCTTGGGGTTGAGCAGGTCATAAGAGGAAGAGAAGTCTATTGGGATCCCTTTCCTGCCCATGAGAAGAGTATAAAGCCATCCTCTTATACAAATGGAGGACTCAGAAGATTCTCTGGAAAAGATTGTCACTGTGCCACCCAGCCTTCGGGTTGAAATGAGGGTCCTCTCATTTGTTCTCCTCCCAGGACTATACTAAAATGCATGCTGTTTACCTTGGACAACCTCGGGCCCTCTCCCATTAGCACAGCTACAGTGATGCAATCAATTCTCTTTTGAAACTGTTCCTGCATTCACTCCTTAGTCTTGACATTTATTAAGTATCTACTAATTGCAGGCACTGTCTTAGTGGATGGGGCACAAAGATGACAAAGTAGTCGAGGTATTTTTACACAAGAAGCTTTCAAAGGGAGAAAAAATATATTGACGTATAATTGCAACACATTAGCTTTGGTGTTAATTGAGTTTTGTTCAGAGAAGAAAACAGTAAACTTCGGGACTCATCAGAGGATGTGACATCTGAAATGCGGCTAGAAAAAAGAGCAGAGATAGATGCTCCCAGGGGTGTGGAAGGTTCTGGTGTTCTCTGGTGAAACAAAAGGAGGTCCCCATGCTGGAGCTTGGATATGTGTGGAAAGGTAATGTTCAGAGAGGTTCTTTAAGAGTGCTGGGAGAGGGCCTGGGATTGTGGCTCAGCGGTAGAGCGCTTGCCTCGCATGCATGAGGCCCTGAGTTCGATCCTCAGCACCACATACAAAGCAATAAAATAAAGACATTGTGTCCATCAACAACTAAAAAAATATTAAAAAAAAAAAAAAAAGAGTGCTGGGAGGTGGGGGGCTGGCTCGGTGGCACATGCCTGTAATCCCAGTGGTTCAGGAGGCTGAGACAGGAGAACCACAAGTTCAAAGTCAGCCTCAGCAATAACAAGGTGCTACATAACTCAGTGAGACCCTGTCTCTAAATAAAACACAAAATATGGCTGGAAATGTGGCCCAGTGGTTGAGTGCCCCTGAGTTCAATACCTGGTACCAAAAATACAGAGTGCTGGGGTGGAGGGTGGGGGTACAAGAACTTTAGAGTTTAATTTCTAGGTCAATTCTCAGCCTGGGAGTCCCCCAAAACTTCTCAGGGCCATGAAGTCATTGAAAGGAGTCCTCGAATGTTTATGTGCACCAATCATTTCCCATTGAATGAATAAGTATTGCAAATACGTTTGCTGCTATGTTATCATATAAATAAATATTGCAATGATTTCTAAAACTCAGAGGCATTTAGAAGCCAGTGCTTTCTGGCATCATACATTTTCTCAGCTGACAGTTACTAAATGCATGGCTGCTATCACGGATTCACATTCCGAGAGGTGTCTAGCAACATTTGTGATAGGTGAGAGGCGGGGGTGACGATCCCAACTGAAGTCTTGAGTATTCTCTGTGGCAATGAGGAAAATGAAGCAGTTTTAAGAAGGGTCAGGACATTATCATGTTTCTGTTTTGGAAAGGTCACATTGGCCACAAGGGAGCAGGATGGATTACAGAAGGGAAGCCCCACCAGAGAAACAGCCATCAATCTGGGACTCCTGTGGTGATGGAAAGAGATGGGTAGCCTGAGTTGGCAGGTGGTGGTGAAGAGAGGAGAGAGGTTTATATGCAGGAGGAAGAGTTGGTGGAACTTAGTGGATAGTGGCAGAGGTATTCATCAAGGCTTTCTGCATTACTTCCTGTTATCCTCACCCATTCCAGAGACGGCTTGGATCTTGACATTGGGAAATGCTAAGCTCTGCATTGAAAAGAAAAAAGTCAGGAAACCTGGACCACATGTTTGAAGTATAAAGAAGCAAAAACATGAAGTCACAAAGTGTAGCTACTGATGAATCCTTCAGGGGAGCAGAGGCTGTGTGACAGGTGACTCCATACAGGTGAGTCTTAATTATTTGGGTCATCCTGAGCCTGGAAGTCACAAGGCTTGCCTGTCAACTGCTCCCACTTGCTCATGGAGTGATACACTGCTGCAGGGTGACAAGGAGGGTAATTTTGAAGCAATGGCTCAGATTAAATCATTTGCACAAGGTTTAACAGCTGGTAAATGATAAGGGCAGAATTCAAATAATAAAATCTAGCACTTACAGAGCCCTGGCCAGGTGCTGAAAACGTTCTCAGTTCACAACTTGTATGAATTCATTTAATAAACCTACTGGCTGCACACAGTAGGCAGTATTATTATTCCCATTTTACACGTGAGAAGACAGAGGCCCACAAAGATTAAATAACCTATCCAAGAGAGCACACATACCTGAGGAAACCAGGAATTAGACCCCAGCAACATGGCACCAAAGTCTGCTCTCTTAACCACCATTCAGTACCCCAAGTCTATCTGCTTAATTCTAGAGACTGTGATTACCTACTGAGCCACACTACCCTGACACAGGTGAGAAGCCAGGTATGAAGGGAGAAGGTGAAACCAGTTCAAGACAGGGCAGTGGGGGATGGGGAAGCTTCCTTTGTTCAGTGAGGTGGGTTTGGCAGGCCTCTGGATCCAAGAGGCCTGGGCTGGGGTGGGGAGGGGGAGCAGCAGGATTGACGGTTCCAACCTGCCCTGGACAGAGGCAGGTGAGGAAGGGAAAGGACTGCAAAATTCCACTGGGGCTGAAGCAAAGGCGCAGGAGGGAGGGGCTCAGAGACTGGGGGCACTAAGCTTGTTGGCATTCTATGGGGGCACTTTACAAGAAGAGTCAGGCTTTCTGGGTCTTGTGAAATTGATTTTATTTTTATGTCTTAAGTTTGTGCCAGGATGTTATTTCTCAGTTGAATTCCTTTGACTACTTCTATCTTCAAATTACACTCTCATCTTCCTCCTGTAGCTGTGCATTCATTCCCACTTGCAAACAGGAACTGCAAGCAGACAAGCCTTGTTTCCTGTAGGCTGAACATGGTGTCTGCCTGTTGGCCATGACCCAGAAAAGGAGCTCTCTTCTGACTTCAGCAACCTGTGTTAAGTTAGACTTTCTCCCTTAACTAGTTGCTGGGTTTACTTTTCTTTTTTTTTTTTTTTTTTAATTTCTATTTGTCTCATTAACTCTTCACTCCAGAGTCCTGACTTTCTTTTTCTTTTTAACTGTAGAAATTCAGTGATACCAGAGCTTAAAAGTTCTGGGAGCGTTCACCTTTGCTTCCTGCCTCTGCCCTCAGCTAACAGCCCTGTCTGAACTTCAGGGCCCTTGGGCAAGGCTCCGTCCTACTTCAGCCTACTTTCCCTGAGGCTCTGAGAAGCGGCTTCTGATGGAAGCAGCCTCTGGAACCTGCAGAGGGGAAGAGGTATGGTGATGCACATTTATTGAGGCCTAATGATGTATCCGGCAAATCCTGGGCGTTCTCACATTTTCTAGGTATCAAACTCCATGCTAAGTCATTTATATACCAAAATGGCTTTTAAAAAATACCAATTTAGGCGTGGGTTAAAAAACATTCCAGACTTTGCCACTGCTGCTAAGATGGAGTTCCAACTGGAGTTCTTATCATGGTCTACAAGGCCGTATGTGTTCTGTCCCCTGACGACATCTATAGCCTCTTCCTTAATTCTCATATTCTTCCTTCAGATCACAATTCAAGGCCATACTACAAAGGGAGCGAGAGTGCAGTGATTTCCTATATGGCCTCTAAGCCGGAACTGGGTTCAAACCTCAGCTCAGGACCTGATTGGCTCCATTTGGATCAGGTGTCCATGCATAAGCCAATCACTAGCTAAGAGGATGGAACATGCTGATTGGCTTAGCCAGATTCCCAGTGCTGCCCCCTAGAGCTCAGAAAAGAAATGGAGTTTTGGGGGGAGCACATTTGGGAAGAGAATTCACGAAAGCAAATCAGAAAATGTTTCTCCAAGAAGGGAGCACACACGGGGCTGGGATTGTGGCTCAGTGGTGGAGCGCTTGCCTCACATGTGTGAGTCACTGGGTTCAATCCTCAGCACCACATAAAAATAAATAAAGATATTGTGTCCATCTAAAACTAAAAAAAATTTAAAAAAAAAAAAGAAGAAGAAGGGAGCACACATACAGTTTCCTCCTCAGTGATACTCACCTTCTTCATGTATCAGGTGCCCTATTATTTAATTAGCATTTGTCAAACCTTCCTTTTGTGTTTAGATCTTCATTTTTAAGTACATTTATTTGTAAAACAACTGCAAATGAGAAACCAATATTACTTGCCACAAATAGAATGTAATCTTAATTGTTTTCTACAGTGAAAACAAAACTCTATCATTAAATTTGTGCTGGAGAGAGTGGCCTGCTAAAAACAGTCTGAGACTGTGGCCTTGTTCTCTCTTTGTTAAAAAGAGACATTATCAAGTGTTCGAGAGGTGTAAAGACATACTAACACCAAACTGAGCCTTTCTCCCTGATGTAATCAGAAGGCCTAAGAAAGAATTGAAAAGGAAATTACTTTCTCACTCTGTGATTCAATGTGATGTGATGCCATATCCATACAGCATCCAGTTGTTCCTATGCCACTCCTCATTGTCTGGTGTACCACTGGTGCTACCTGCTCAGCGTTCTAAAGAACACTGTTTTTGACCAAGCCTTTGAACTTGGTCAAAATTGTCGAATGAAGGAACAAAGACAGGGCGATGGAGGACCAGTTTGGTTATTAGAGAGGATGAGGCAAAACAGCCAGTACATTTTATCAATAGGAAATTCCCTCTTGGTCTAATTCACCTTTTAGGTGAACCAAAGCAACTGAATGTATCTGATTTCTCTCCCTGCCTTCCTGTGGTGCTGTCCACCTCTGTGTCAGCTACTGTTCTAGAAGGCACCTTCACAGGCTTCCCGGAGAATGAGCCCTCCTTCTAACCACTGAGAAACCCAAGCTCTTTCCTCTTTCCTCAACGCCTCCTTTCCATTCATTTCCTTCACCAGAGCAATTTTTCTGGCATAGTGAGCCATTTCCACCTCCTAAATGCTTTCTCTAATCTGCCCATTTCTGTTCCTCTCCCACTGCAATCACCAGTATGTCCCTCCAGGGCTACTACAACTGCGTCCTGTCTCTCTGCTTCCCCTCTGCCCTAATTTCCCAGTCCGCTTTCCCCCTATCATCCAGAGTAACCTTTTTAGAAACTGAGTGGGAGCACTCTCTCCCCTGCATTAAGACTTCAGTGATTCGTGAGATTAGAATAAAAGCTGTAGCAAGGCCAACCAGCCTGGGTCCTCCAGACCTACCTTAGGCTCACAGCTAACCCCATATCACCCATCTCCTTCATTCCTGCGAAGGGGAAGGTCCTCTCTTGTCTCCAGGGTTCTCTCTGCACACTCTGATCCCCCTGCTCCTCATCTGGCTCTTTCCTTCTCATTCTTTTTTTTTTAAATATATTTTTTAGTTGTTGATGGATCTTCATGTATTTTATTTATTTATAGGCAGTGCTGAGAATTGAATCCAGTGCCTCATGCATGCTAGGCACATGCTCTACCACTGAGCCACAACCCCAGCCCCTCTTTCTCATTCTTATTTCAAATGTCACTCCTTCTTCAATAATGTCTCGCCTGTCCCCCAATGCAAAGCATGTCCACTCATCACAAAAACCCCCACTTTTTGGCTTTGTATACTTTAACTATATATTTGTATGTGCATTTGTTTAATGTCATCCTTCCAAATCAGACAAAAAGCTCCTTGGGAGGAGGAAAAAAATGTCTTTCTTATTCACTGATATATCCCCAACCATTAGCCCAGACCTGGCATTCATTCGTGTTTGTTAAAAGGCACAAATAAATACTTTCCATAAAGCAAATAATGTCCTTAATGTTTAAGTTGGCTAAAAGGAAATGTGTTGCTTTGGAAGAGAATTTGTAGGCTAAACATTAAGTGTATTTTGTAAGAGGTTTGATGGTGGATAAGGTTTAATTATGTGGCTTAAATATGTTTAGGGATGATTGGTATTTTATGCTTAGTCAGTGGAAATAAAAATCTTTCAAGTTGGGAAATTCAAGAAAACAAAGAGTTCATTCAGACATTGGAAACAGGTAAAGTAACTCAAGGGTGCCTTGTATTCATCTTCTTGAAACCATAGGATTAAGGTGAACAATGGCAATAGCTGGATTGCAAATATATAAAAGGAGGACTCCGTAAAGGCTAAATCACGTGACTGCCACTCCACCTGCTTTGCTTCTCCTGATAATAATGTCAGAAATGGAAAAATCACCTACAAATGGGGCTGATGCAGAGTGGACTAAAGCTAGCTCCACCCCAGACAGGGCTTGGGTGGACAGAGGAGGGGTTTGGAAAGACATAAACTCTGACATCACATGTAGAGAACACTGAGGAGTGACCAATAAAGAATATACTGAGTCTGTGTTCTTGAGAAAATCTTAAGCAAGTTACCTAAACTGTGCATTTCTCCTGCAAGCATGTGCAGCCAGTGTTCATCAATTAAGGGTTCATAAGCCAGGTATGGTGGCACATGCCTGTAATCCCAGCAGCTCAGGAGGCTGAGGCAGGAGGATCACAAGTTCAAAGCCAGCCTCAGCAAAAATGAGGCACTAAGCAACTCAGTGAGACCCTGTCTCTAAATAAAATACAAAATAGGGCTGGGGATGTGGCTCAGTGGCCAAGTGCCCCTGAGTTCAATCCCTGGTACCCCTCTCCCCACAAAAAGAGTTCATGAATCCCTATTTCCTTCCCTGTTCTGCTCACCACCATGGCTACCCATGGAAAACCCCTCAGGGAGAAGGATAAGGAAAAGCCAGTCGTCTCACTTGATTTTTAAAACTCAAGTACCTTCTTTCTGTTACACTGATATAGCCAATAGGGCCTGGAGATGTTATGGAGGATGGGCTTAGCTCTCGAGGGACCAGTACATACACACTGTTGTGTGTAGTGAGTGAACAGTCCTTCCAAGTAAGGTAATTCTTTGATAGTGGATCAGGTAAATATGTCAGGTAGAGAGTAAGTTTGGCCATCAGCACAAAGCCCCCACTAGATAAACCAGTGGTAAGCTGGAGCCAGCTTATAATGGCTTGCAAGAGTCCATTCTTAAATTTTCCAGAATTTTGTGAACTGTTTATTAAACACAGACATTGTTAGGAGTTAAATTTTCTAAACCTACAGTTAAATAAATTTTATTAAAAACAAAGACAATAAGTATTCAGAACTCACTCTAATTATTTTACAGTTTACTGCCGTCTGTGCTCTCAAGATTAGTTCCACCTATTAGATTTGTGTGGCGAAATACTACATCATGGCACTCTGCTGCCCGTCTCCTCCCAACTCAGTGTGCAGTGACATCACCTTGATGGCTTGAAATCAGCCACAGTGGGAGCACTCACACCATAGAAACCAGAAAATGCTACAAACCAGTGTTGGCTTCATTGTTTTGTGGATTGTTAAGAAAGTGATGGAGAAAATATTAATAATGCAGGTTAAACTTAAAAGCCTGCCATGTCTGTAAATGCTACATGGCAAATGACACAAAAATTGAGGAAACATTCTTGCAGTATTTGGAAAGTATTATCCAGTTCAGCAGAGCAGTCGCTCCTGTCAGTGATGAACCAATGGAATTCCAGCTTTGCTTTCGTCTTATTCATTGATGTTAAAAAAGGAGCTCAGCTGACAATCATGTCAGAATGGTACTTATTCCCCAGGTGGTCCATAGGTGGAATATAGATGTAAGAGTTCAGCAAAAATCAATGGAAGTGTTCTTTGAGAACCAACAGATTGTATGGAATTGACAATAAACAGTGATATGTTATTTTATGATTTGCAAATTGTGTGCTACATATTCTTTCTATCAGTGACATTTTAACAAACTTGTATACACAGGTGCAGTGTGTGTGTGTGTGTGTGTGTATCTTTCAGAGAGCTGATCTTTTTGAGAGCACACAACTTGGTACCTCCCATACCAAAGCAGGGGATCTGAAGGGTCGCTGGGTTCTAAATCAAAGACCTTTGTAGTTTTTCAGAAAAAAACAAATGTCAATAAGGGAAAGTGTATTCTATAAAGCCCTAAGAGAATCCAGGAAAGGGAAATTGCATGTTTCTCCAGGCCTGACCAGATGACAGACACAGCGAGACCAGGAGTAGTAAGAATTTAAAGAGTTGCTTTTCGTTGAGAAGAACAAAGTTTTCATTGGGTCTTGCTGTTGTCTAGATCATGGTTTCTCAGCCTTGCCACTATTTTGAACCAGATCATTCTTTGTTGAGAGGAAATGTCCTGTGCATTTCAAGATGTTTAATATCATCCCTGGACTGAACCCACTAGCACCTACCAGTTGTAGCAACCAAAAATGTCTGAAGATATTGCCCCAGGTGGACAAAATTGCCACTGGCCCAGATGGCACATTACTTCACTCATCTCAACAGATATTATTACCTGTGTGTGGAGGTACCTTTCCAGGTGCTCAGGATACCTAAATAAACAAAACTGACAGAGACCTGTTCTCGTAGAGCATCCATCTTGGATTGACCACTGAGTTGATTTTTCTACCAGAATGTGAGTTTCTTGAGAGTGGCAATTGAGTCTTACTGATCTCAGGGACTCCAGCCTCTCAGGGCACCAGGCCTGACACCAAGGTCCTCAGTAAACCTGCAGCACAGAACAGATCCAAACTCCATGCACGGGTTGAGGACACTGCCCACCTCTGGGCGTGTTTCCTCTCTTTCTTCTGCTTCAGCAGTGCTAATGTTCTCCTGTGCCTCTCTTGCTCTTTGAGGCCTTTCTTACTGCTGTTCCCTGGGTGTGTTTGCTTTCTTTTGATGCACATCAAAGTACTACAAACATAGCACCTTAAAAAAATACCTTTATTATCACACGATTTCTGTAAGATCAGAAGTCCAGGCGCCTTGCGGTAGGAATCTCTGCTCAACGCCTCCCAAGCCTGAAATCAAGGTGTCAGCTAGCTCTGTTGTCATCCAGAGCTCAGAGTCTTCTTCCAGACTCATTTAAATTGTTTAGTTCCTGGCTGGCTCTCCAATGGGGATCCCCCTCTGCTCCTAGAGAGCGCTCTCCTGTCCTTGTCACTTGGACAACTCCATGTTCACAGCCAGTACAGAAGAGCTTCCCATTTATCTCATCATCTTCATGTTAAAGTCTCTCTGACTTTGAATCATTCTCTAGGAAAGACCTTGTCTGTTTTAAGGGTTCCTTAGACTAGGCCATTTAAAATGCAGTGATATCCTATCCGTAGGTCCCTCCCACTCCAGATGGAGAGAGTTTTTCAACAGTGTGGGTCCCTGGGGACCATCTTACAGTTCTGCATGCCACATTTGGACTTGCCCATCTCCTTCAACCTCCCTATCCTGGCTCTCCTGCCTTCTAGATCTCAGCTTAGATGTCCCAATCTAATAACTATTTAACAATAGTTTACTTTTATTATTTCCAAAAGCCATACACCATGCTTTATGTGTAATAGTGCATTTACTTTTCTTAATAGCCATATAAAGTAGGTATAATTTTTAATCTTTGCACATAGAGTTTCCTCTGCCTAGCACTCCTCCCCCAGTTAATCTCATGTGACCTCCCTCATTCTCTTCCGGTCTCCCCTCAAACATCACTTTCTCAGAGAAACCTTCCCTGATGACCTTACCTAAGGATAAAAAAAACCAAACTCATAGTAGAATGCTAGCCAATAAATTCAGAAAGGATAATGGTGAAATTTAAAAATCACTATTGGGCAACCGTTGTATTAGTAACTGATTCAGACAAAAATCACCAATGGGTGCTAAAGACGAATGGAGAAAAGTTTCATGAATAACAGGATAATTATATAGGCTTAAAGTATCCCTCTCACACACACATAAAATTATTACCTATAAAGGAAGAAAACATAGTGCCTCTGTGCTAGAGGAAACTGGTGAACATCCCCTTAGCCAAAGGATCAGAGTTACTGTCACCCATAAGAGGAGAAAGCCACCTCATGTGCATCCTGATATGATGTGCTGAGAAGAACACATCACTTCTGTGGTTTTCCTGTCACATAAGATACGAACAAATGGAGAGATCACTCTGAAAAACAGCTAGCCTGCACTTTTCAAAAATTTCAAAGTTATAAAAGGCAAAGAAAAGCTAAGTGACTGTTCCAGATTAAAGAGAGATGACAACAAAATGGAATGTGTGATCCTGGGTGGCACCTGGACCAGGAGGGGGAGGGACTTTTTTTTTAAATAAAGAACTTTATTAATACAACTGTTAAAATTTTAATGAGGTCTGTAGATCAAGTTAACTTCCTGATTTTTATAAGTATACTGTGACTATGTAAAGAAAATGTCTTTGCTCTTAGGAAACACATATTAAAGTATTTAAGGGTTAAGGAGCATCATATCAGCAACTTACCATCAAACAGCTCAGAAACTAATAATATTTTTAAAAGAAGGATAAAGCAAACACAGCAAAATGATAAGTTAGGCAACTTTGAATGAAAGCTATATAGGAACTCCTTCTTCCAACTTTTCTGTATATTTGAAATTATTTCAAAATGAAATTTACCCAAAGAAAAGAAACTGTAATAAGAAGAGCTCACCACTCCATTCTTTCTCCCTCACTCTGATCTGCTTTTCTGGATGGTTCTTATCACGACTGGTTATAGGATTTATTTTATTTAACTGTTACAACCACCATGGGAAGTAGGTACTGTTATTATTCCTTGCATTCGTAACTACTGCCTAGAATACTTTCCTTCTCCAGTTATCAGCATATTACTCCATCACATCTTTCTGATCTTCAGAAAGATACCATTGATAATAGCAGCAATGTAAATTTCTTCCTTACTAGACTGAAAGCTCCGTGAGAGCAGGAACTTTGTTCATTGCTGATGCCTCAGCATTTTCCACAGCACCTACTGCATCAATAGTAGGTACTCAATAAATATGTGTTGCATGAAACACCTCACAGAGGAGGAATTTGGGACAAGTTATAGGTAATAGAGCCAGCCAAAATGATTCCAGAACCACTAACTACTATGCTCTCCTTTCCCAGGAAGCTCCCTGGCTCACCATCATTCATAACAAGACCACCATGGTAGATAGCTTCTGACATGACCCCAGTGGCCTCCACCTCCTGGAAATTACACCTTTGGGTATTCCACTCACATCTAACAAATAGAATATAGCAAAAGTGATTAGGTTAGTTCTGAAATGCTATGACTTCCCCTTTCTAGAAGATGCTAGCTGCAACTTTATCTTGCCTTCTTGTTTGATTGCTGCCATGTTGTGAGTTGCTCTGTGGAGAGTCCCTCATGGCCAGGAACCAAAGGAGGCCACCAGCCAATGACATGCCAGAAATCAAATCCTGCCAACAAACACACCAGGACTCACCCTGGAAGCACATCTTTCCCTCTCAAGCCTTCTGATAAGACCACGGCCTTAGCAGACATTGGATTTCACCCTGTAAGAGAGCCTAAAGCAGAAGACCCAGCTAAACCATGCCCATGTTCCTGATCCACAGAAACTGAGATAATAAATGTGGTTGATTTAAGCCTCTATATCAGGAAATCATTTTCTATGCAACAATGGACACCTGATACTAAATTCCTCTGCACCCCTACAACCCCTGCACTTAATATTAGAAACATTTTATATATATTTATCAATGTTTCTCACCCTCCCCATCACCCACACTCTAAACTCTGTGGGCATAGACTGTGATTTTCTTACCACTTTATCAGAGCATATTTGTAGTCTCATACTTGAAACTCAATAAATGCTTGTGGAAAACAATTGAGGTGTCCCTCATTCAAAATAAATTTGTAATTGGATTTATACATTAACATATGAATTTAAGGACCTGGTAAAGTTGTTGAGTCTTCAGGGCTCAGAAGCAGAACCAGAACTGTGGGCACTTAACCATGGCTCTGCTCAACATGAGGCCCCATCTGGGTGGCCAGCTGGTCCCCTAGACAGTGTCTCTATCTCAGCATCTTCAACATCATAATTTTTGAAAATAGAGTTTGTAATGCTAAACCACATGAGAGGACAAAGTGACCTGCCCATCCGCTGGTTCTAATTAATATACTTTTAAACCTTTCAAGGAAAACCATTTCTCCTCCTTCCTTTACACCACACAAAGATTTAGCTGTAAAATTTCAGCTTAGAGTAATCACATCCTGAATCAATGGCTTCTTTTTTGGAGTTTTAAAAAAAATCCCTCTAACATGTTCATTTTAATTTAAAAAATGCTATTTTAAATGGTAGGGAGCCTTTTAATTCTCCACTCTGGGTTATAAAAAAATAATAGATAGGCAGAAATGTGTTATTAAAGCTATTTTTCTTGGCGTTCTGGTAATTTAATAAACTGCTGAAGCTAAGCCTTAAGACTTTATGATGCAGCAAGAAGAAGACTTGTCTGTTGATTAATAGTTTCTGATCGTCCCTCACCCAACACCCTCCTTCCATTTCCTGGGGTGATTCCTGAAGGACAACAGGCAATTTCTGAAGAAGGAAGATTTGGGAAATGTTCTACAAAAATGTCGCGTGTGAGGGAATTTAATCTCCTCTAAGGCTTGAGGTCTAGGGAGCTGACTGAGGTGAATTTCAGAAGATCACGTGATGTGGCCACTCCCATATGGGATCACTCCAGAGCACTTCACCAACCTTAAAAGGTCTCTGTGTCCAGGTCACTGAGGGGATTCTTACTCTGCTCAAGCTGCCACAATAAAATACTGTGGACTTGATCTTAAACAACATAACATTATTTCTCACAGTTTTAAAGGCTAGAAAGACCAAGGTCAAGGTGCCAGCATGTAGGGTTTATCACTGGCTGGTAGGTGACCACCATCTCATTCCATACCCACATGAGCTCTTTGGGAAAGTGGGCTAAGCTCTCCAGTGTCTTGTTATGAAGACATCAATCCCAGAACAAGAGCCACACCTTTAAGACCTCATTCAACCTAAATACCCTCCACTGGTAATTAGACCCCACCACCAAAATCATTACACTTGGATGAGGACTTTAACCTGTTAATATGGGTAGAATACAAACATCCAATCCATAAAAAGAGGTGTTTCCAGTTACTAGGCCTGTTACTTGGCTCCAAACCAGCTCCTAATAATCCTGAAACTCTACAAACCATCTCTGCTTTGCCTGCTGGGTCTCTGTTAGACTCCATCAATAAGGGGCATTAGATGGGGAGACCCAGGGCTGCAAGAGAAAGAGGAATTCTTTATCTCTGTTCTGCTCCTATTAGGGTCAATATTTCCCAATAGCAGTTGTTATACCCATTCTGCCATCTTCCAAACATTTGGAAAACCAGCCTCACTGCCTCGTTTAAACATCACCACCCGTAGGCAGGTATCTCTTACTCAGAAGTATAGGTCCCTACCCCATAGAGCCCTCTGAGACAAGACACTAACACTAGCCAAACAGCTCTTTCCAAGATCCAGGTGTCTCATTTCCAACTCCAACATCTCCTCCTCCAGCTCTCTAGGTTTGAATAGTTCTACCCCCTTCCCTCTGAGTGATAGCTGCTTCCAGCAGTTGCTACTTCTGAGTCACCTTTAGGATTCTTTTTATAACTTTTCAGTTTTTCAATACTGACTTAACAATTATTTATATTAAATTCTGTTAAAATAGCTGAAGTCACTTCTGTCTCCTGCCTGGGCCCTGACTGATAGTGGGAACCTGGCCCCATTCATTTGAAAGAAAGCTATAATCCCAGGAAATATAGATAGGCCACCTTCACATTCTCTAAGTCTGTTTCTCTTTTTGTAAGGTGAAGCTAACAGTAAATATATTTCATTTTTGAAACTGACCCTACTAAGCCATTTTTTCTCCTTCTCATTTTGGTAATGTCTGGGCAGCACAGTTGTAGTAAATAAAATCTTCCTTGTTGAAAAGGCTTCTTTCAGCTAGTTATCTCTGGAAGGGTAGAATATATGTAGCTAGTACAATGTTGGGTGTAAGGGAGGTATTCAATAAATGTCTACTATGTAATTGAATGAGTAAATGGAAAGATGGAGTGATGGATGGATGGATGGATGGATGGATGGATGGATAGATGGATGGAAAGATGTATGTATGTAAGTATTTAACCCAATCTCAAGAATATCTGGTAGTGGAAAGAAGAAACCATTCTTGAAAATTTATATTACTTCATTTTAAATATATCAATTAGGATTGGGATTGGCTATATGTGAAACAAACTCCAAATAACAGTGGCTTTTAAAAGAGTTCACTGGCCTTTATGTAAACAAAGACCAGGGACAGTCACCCTAGGGCTTGTCTGGCAACTCCATAATCATAAAGATCCTAAGAGGGTCAGCTACTTCTACCTCATTGCTCTGCTGATCTCCTAATGTATCTTCTACATCCACAACTCACACACCATACTTCTTCCTACATCCCATTTGGCCAAAACTAAGTCACATATTCTGGATGGTCATGTGTCAATTTGAAATTGGGATTCCATTAAATGCATAGTTGGTACCAACTGGCAAACCCTATCATTCTGAGGCACAAATGATATGAGGTTGTCCTCCCAAAGAGGGGAGACAGAGAGGAGGATTTGAAGTCCTGGAGGAAAAATTCAAAGGTGGATTTGGCTCCCTTGCTTCATGCAGCCCCCTCCTCTGGGAAGTGTTCCCTACAGTCTTCAGCCCTGTCTTCCCCTCTTATAGCTTAAAAGTGGGGAATGACTTAGAAGTATTAGTTGTCTGAAAACTTACTAGCCATTAACCATGTGATGGATATTCCAACAAAGATTATTCACTCTGTGCTTTGTTACTGGAAAGAGGAAGGCAGGAGGAAAAGCCAGTGAGAATATTGAGTTTGAGTTACCAGGTGATCTTAAGTAAGATAACTTAATCACTCTGAACTTAGTTTCTGCATATGCAATATGTATTTCACAGTTTATTACAAACATTAGATAATAAAGGTGATGTATGTAGCACTGGGCCTGCTCCACTCTAAGTGCTCCATGATTAGTAGCTGTTATTTAATGAAGAGTTTCTGAAATCCACAAAAACACACTATTTATCAGCTTTGTTGCTTGAACCACATAGGGCTAGCATTAGTATAAAGATTTGCAAATAGCATTGTCCTAAGGAAGGAGACTGGGGAATTATGACTTGAAAACAGACCACATGAGAATTAGATGCAGGGACTACAAATGTTAAAAGAGGAGGCGTCACTTCTCTGACTCTCTGAACAGGATTGGGTGTCCCTCTTAGGTGTTCTCAGAGCTCCCAGTATGTCCCCTTAGAAACCTCATTACCTTGCACAGTAACTATTATTTAATGACCATGCTTAGGAAGTCATGGGGGCAGACACTATCTCTGTCTTGCCCAGACATATCCCAGAAAATAAGAGTTCAGAAATATAAGCTGCATGGATGAGATAGGGAGACAAGGATGTGTTGGTAAGAACACAGGGGCTTGGAGTTTCCTGAATCAGGAAAAGTGCTCAGGGTGCCTTTTCCCACTACTTCACAACTCTTCCCGGGATTCCTTGTGAGGTGAGCAAAGTTGGGGAGTACCATGTGTTGGAAAGGTGTTGGGCATTGATGCCAGGCCCCCCTCTTAATGATTCCCTTTGAAAATTTCTTAAGAAAAAAAATACCATAGCAGCATTAGAGAATTCAGTTCTTAACCAACCTGGGAGAAGGGCTGGACCCTGAGCTCTGGCTGTGTCAGGGACAGCTCAAAACAATTCAACAAGTGTTTTTGACACCCACCACGTGCCAAGCATCATGCTAGATTTGGTCCATAGGCAATTTCTCTCTTTTTAAAATAAATGATTATTTTTATTAAAGTAACATAGGCATATGGTTTAAAAGCCAAATAGTGGTTGAAGGCCCACAAAGGAAGCAGCAAGCCCAGGACCATTATTCCCCTGAAAACCCATCCTGCTTCTCATAGGCAACCCCTTCAGCCCTCTTGGCTGTTTATTCTGGGGTTCACCTCCATATTTCTAGAGGATTATGTGAATTCCATTATCTCTTCAATCATCCATTTCAGATATTGCCTCCTGGCCTCCTGATATGATAAATGGGGACTTCAGCTTTATTCACACTCTGATTTCCACCTCCATCTTCCCACCATGGTTAAATCCACATTTGAGCTTTTCATTATTATGGCACATAAATGTTGTTCACCGCCGAGCTAATAACCATTGTTTCATTTTTTATTTGAATATATGGCTAAATCTTTCCACCCCCATCAACCACTGTAAATCAGCTCTCAATACAATTTTCCAGAGTCAACTCTGAATAATCTGCCATTTGCCTTTTTTCCAGCCCCACACCAATATGCCTCTTTTCTAGAGGTGGTTAATTCCTTACTTCAATAAGTACTGGTGGTGATACTTCTTCCAAGGAGCTCTGCTTCATGCCTCTTAAGCTAAGGCCTTCCTTTTTCCTCCTTACTCAGGAATCTCCTGGCCTTCTCTCCTGCTTTAGATACCTCTTTGCTGGATTGGATGTCTTTTTTCTTGGTTTACACCCTCGTCTTAGTGTAGCACACACTTCTTTAGCTGAGAAAGGCACAAGAAGATACATGTTTTGAGATTTTACGTATCTGAAAACGTCTTAATTTAGCCTTTATCATTCAGGGTTTGGGTTTAAAATTCTAGATTGATGCCAGGTACAGTGGCACACTCCTGTAATTCCAGTGACTCAGGAGGCTGTGGATTGCAAATTCGAGGTCAGCCTTAACAACTTAGTGAGCCCCTGTCTCAAAATAACAAGTGCTGGAAATGAGGCTTAGTGGTAGAGCACTCTCAGGTTCAATTTCCAGTACCAAAAAAAAAAAAAAAAAAGATTGAAATTATTTCCACTTAAAGTTCTGCAGAGTTCTGACACCTTCAACCCAGGGTCTTCTAGGTTCTGATGTTACTAATGACAGATCTGATATCATCCTGATTCTTGCATATTTGCATGTTCAAGGTCTTTATAAAAATTGTACAATCATGTCTTCTTCTCTGATATTCTGGAAGTTCTTAGGATATGCCTTGATACAGGTCTTTTTCATTAATTTTGTTGAACACTGGATCAGATCATTCCATTTGGGAACTTTCCTTGAACTTTTCATTAATATCCCCTTCTCTATTTTCACTCTGCAGCCTAGAACACCTGTTAGTTATTCTTGACTTATTCCCATTTTTTTATATCTTTTATCTCCTGTAATACATCCTGTATTGTTTTTTATTCTTTTTCATAAGTTTTTCTGATGTCAACTTTCAACCCATTCCTGAAAAAATTAAATCAGTTATCACTGTTTTAATTTCCAAAACACTTTGTTTTTACGTTTAAACAATACACATGTAGAACATTGTCCTTCTATTTTAAACATTCTGTCTTCTCTTATGATCTCTATTTCCTTAGCTCCTTTCAAGTTTTGCTTTGGCCTGTTTCTTTCTTGTTGGAGACTGAACATTCCTGTTAAGCATCAGATCCTAGAAGATGGTCAGAAGCTCTTTGTAAAAGGGTATTAGTTGTAGGTTAATTTACTATGGTCCCTTCAAAGGTCATGAGGGCAACTCACTTTCTCCAGAAGACCCTCCAAACTCCTGCTCCTGGTTAAAACATAGACTTTGCCATTGGAATATTTGTATGTGTGTTTCACTTAAACCCCCTTTTCTATCTGGGCCCTCATATTCACATTCTTTATGCATAGTCCATAAGTTTCTCTAAAAAAACTTCCTTCTGCTCCCTATGGAGCTGTCTGTAGCCCTTGACTTTGTGGGGTCAGGAGAAGAGCTACTTATTACATCAACCCTTTGCTTTCATCATCTCCAGCCCCACCTCTTAGGCGGCAACTCCAGGTCCTGAGACCTTCAGAGCTCTGCAAGGAACATGGCTTACTTCTCGTTGATATCTCCTTTGGAAGACATTTTCACTTTCACTTGACCTTCCTCTGTTCTGCTCAGGCAGTTACCATTCCTCCATCCCATTTCTGCCTTTGTATATGAGACAGGATTGCTGACTCCTCCCACATTGGGGATGGAGTTCACATAGGTTTTCTTGTTCTTCTTATTTGGGAGTGAGTTTCAAGAGAAGAGGGACAGAGACATCACTCCTTTCTTAAATTGCAAACCTGAACTAAGGAGACATCAAGTCTTAGTGCAGTCTGCATATCTTTTAATCCTCACAATGCTTGCATTGCCATTAACAGAACTGAGCTTCAGAGGGGTTAAGTTCTCTACAAAGTCAAAATTGGAAAGTGACTAAGACACCATATCGGGCCAAGGGCAAATCCATGTTTATTCTCTTACACTCCCCTGCCTTCTGACATGCTAAGATCCAGGGAGGGTGGCAAACTATAGCCAGCTCAGATCAATAACTGGATGTACAATTTGAGGACACCCTTATGGGCAGACTGTTAATCAAGGGTATCAGAAAAAAAAAAAAAAAAAAAAACAAGAAATTCTAGAAGTAGTGGCTGAAAGGCTTGTGCAGAATCCCAAACTTAGATCATGGAGAAAGGGAGAAGAATGTAGTCCTAAGGGGACTTTGGAGAGAAATTGGTTTCTAGGGATCCAGAAAGGCAGGCCAGTGAAGCCAATGGTACCTCACCATGAGGTTAAGAGAAACACGGTTGTGGGCACTGGCTTAACTCATCCTAAGCCACTGGTGTCTTCCAGTTCCCTAGGTTCTCACTGGTATCAGGACAAGAGCTCAGAACTGGCTCTCACTGTGGGGCTCACTTAATAGGGTTTTGCACCCTTACATTAACCTCTGCTTAATTTTGTCTTGTTAGAGTTTGTTGAAGCACAACACATAGGCTTTATTTCAAGTCTGGTCAGTGATGGCTGCCTGGAGCACCATGAGAACAACGGATCTGTGGCTCTGTCTAGGCTCAGGGGAACAGAATGCCACAATTGATTAGTGATGCCTGCCATGGGTGTAGACTTGGAGAGTTAAAGAACATGTGCTATCACCAATTCATTTTGCCTTCTCTTCCTGGATTCGTATCCTCCATCAACGTGATCAGGATGCCCTCAATGTCATTTTACAAGTCATTGATAAGAGCTGGATAAGGTAGATCCAAGGAGAGTGCCATTGGGTGCCATGTTAAGATTAATCTGGAGGTTGGCACTGATGTCCAATCATTGGATACAGTTTATCATTTAGGATTTATTTTGACATTATTTTCCAGGACATGTCTTGTGTCCAAGAGAGACCATGAAGAAAAGAAGAAGGTGTTAGTTCTAAGAAAACTTGGGAGAGAAATCAGCTTCCAGGGAGAGAATAGAGGTGGACACATTCCTTTTATGATATCTATCTTAAGATGCACAAACTGGAATGCTGGGAAATGAGTGGATCACAGGGGAAAAGAAAGAAGCCCTCAAGCTTGCCACCCCATGTTGAGAGAGCAGCACTTGGAAGACTCCAGGCCTTGGTCTCTTTTCTGAGGAAATATTGAGCCTTGTGGGGAAAATGAAGGGTAAAGATTATGCAAATAATAACAAAAAAATAGACACACACCAATTTATGCAGCTCATAGTTTTATCATAAAATACAAACTTTCTAAAATTAAGTATCTTACTTCTATTTTTTACCAACAACAACAAAAACAAAAAAAAAATCACTCATGTTAGCTAAATACAGGTACATGTATGGTTGAACAAATATGAACAGGAGGGTGTGTGTGCTGTGTGCTGTGTGTGAGTGCCAGTCAGCTGATGCATCTGGTCTTGCTGTTTTCTGCCTGTGACCTGGTCGGAAACTTGGCTTTCCAAACTTCATACCAAGCAGTTGCAGAATCCAGAATTCCAGAGCCCTTAGCCCTGATCCAAGGGCTAAGTGGGGAGGGAGGAAAAGAGAAGAAAGTCTAAAAATTTATGCCATTCCCACTGGAGGAAAAATAGGGGCTGTTCATCAGGGGCCCACCAGACGTCGAGCCGAACCTGGAAAAGAGGAGGGATGGATGCCATGATGAGATTCCTGATGTTATTGGAGAGATTAGGGGAAAAAAACAAATATATTAATTTGGGGGCTGTCAAAGACTGTGAAGACCATGATAGACTTGCAGGCTGAAAGCTTTAGCGTAATAATAAAAAAAGTGTTGACTCTGGGGAAATAAAATATTAAAATGACATAATTAGAGGACAATAAGGAGCTTCTCCTGCCACTAACTTGGACCAGAAGCCTCTGGGAGCCTCTAAGGATTATTTCTATGAGGACTATACTCTTCCCATACCAGGACCACAGAGCTGGGAATCCCTCAGGATCTGAGCACTGTACCTGCATGTCTGTGACCACTTGACTGCCTTAGAGGACCAGCTGTGCTTTCAGGGAGATCAGAGAACACAGGGCAGGTCCTGGTATTAAATCTGAGAGTCCAGATAATCCCAGCACAACATTCCTGCTCACCTCAGTTAGGCTGTTCCATTTCAACACCTGTCTGAGAAACAAGCCTTGGAACATTGTCAGGTGCCTGGGTCTTTACTAAATCCTCAAGGAAAAGCGTAGAAGCTGTGAGCCTCACTCTATAAGAGCAGTGACGCACACACCTCTACTTTCTCTCCTGACACACTCCTATTCATCCTTCAAAATAGGGTTCTAAAGCCACCTCCTCTGGGAAGCCTACCCTGGCCTCTCCAGGTGAGATGATGTTCTCATGTTTCTGGAATCTGATTGCAATTTCTTTACTCATCTGCTAGGATATTTTGAATGAATGGGAACAGAGGTCACTGCAAATTGCAGCAATGCAAATGGCTAGATTTAGTCTAATCCAGGGATTCTCATCCACTTTCCAGTTGGGCAGATGCATATTTCAGAAGAGATTCATGTTCAAGGCACCCTCCCATGAACTGATGAAACAACCAAAGGGGTGGGGGAGGGGAGGGAGGAAACGATGGAGACAGACCACTGCATTGATTTGTAACGGCTCCACTGGTAACGGTATCTGTCACTCATTGTGAGCATCCATGGACCAGCCAGGCTTTGTTTCATACCCTTCTTACTAAAACAAGTTCCACGGAAGAGGGTCAGATCTGGGCTGTTCACTTTGTACCCAGTATCTCGCAGGAGGTAGGTGCCTAATGAGTCATTAATGCCAGTGGTCACATCATCTCTTTTTCTCTCTTTCAAAAACCATATTGGAGCATAAGTGATTGACAGTGATGTTATTTTAAGAATACCTTGGCTTCTACTCTGATGGATACAGTGAAGGTTGTAACCCATAACAATGATCGGGAACCATGACTCATGACACACCTGGTCTCTGGTCGCCACACCCCATGCATCTCACTCCTCCAGGTTCGGAACTTACAACCAGACAAACTGCCAAGGGCATCGTCTGGACAGGATGTATGCATACTAGAGGGTCAGGAAGAGGAGCAATGGTGCGGACTAGAACTATGAAGGAATGCTTCCTGGAGGAGGAGGAGGAGGAGAAGGAGGAGCAGCAGCAGCAGGCCTGGCTCCTTGAGTGGAATTGATCCTGTGTCCTGGTTTGCCTGGGACCGGCTCTACAATGCTGTTTCCAGTATAATTATTACTAGTGCCCCCTTTAACTCTCAAATTCATTACTGCCTGGAAGACCCATTGTCCTGCCCTGATGAAAGTGTGTGAACTCCTCCTCCTTCCCTGTCAACGTGAAGGCCCCTTGCTGCTTCCTCTCCCACCTCATACACTTTAGTCTCTTGCTTCCTTCCTTCCCCGTCCCCCAGAACAAACTCTCTGCCTGGTCCAGCCTCACCTGGCTCCCCTTTCACTGGGTACTGCTGGCTCAGAAGCCCCCAGGGCCACCTTGTGCTCTGTGCTCAGGGAGCCTGTGTCCTCAGATCCTGTATGCTTTTGCTTTTCATCACGGAGATCCCACCACTCTCCTCCGGGAACTGCTTCCTGCTTTCCAGCACCCTTCCTGTGCTCTCACTGCTTCTCCCGCCTCACTAGAGGAACGTTCTTAGATCCTCTGCTGCTTCCTCCAGTCTCCAGCCTTTTGTCCTCCTACTGGGTGCTCAGTCTCCGGGCCTCTTCTCTTCTCTACACACACACACACACACACACACACACATTTCCTGGCCATCTCATCCCACCCCTTTCCATTCCATCCCATTCTTGAAACATCATTGATATGCTAATGACTCTCCCATTTATTCCCAGCCCCAATGTTTCCTCTGAGCTCTAGACTCCTATATCCACCTGCTCTATCAACTGTCTAACAAGCATCTCCAAGTTCACATGTCCAAGGCCAAACTCTTTTTTTGGGGGGGAGGGGTGGTAGGGAATTAAACCCAGGGTCTCACTCATGCCAAGCAAGTGCTCTACCAATGAACTATATTCTCAGTCCCTACCTCACACACACCACCACACACTTTTCTTTCTCTCTTCTTTTTTTTTAAATTTTGAGACAGGATCTTGCTAAGCTACCCAGGCTAGAAACTTGAGATCCTCCTGCCTCAGCCTCCCCAGCAGATGGGATCACAGGCATGTGTCACAGCACCCAGCTGAAGGCCAAACAAACTATTGGCAAACAGATCTTGCTTTGGGCATGTTGGCCTCAGCATCTTGCTGTGGCCATGCATCAATGCACCCATGCCGGACTATTCCTTTTCCATATTCCACATCCAACCATCAAATCCCATCAACTTTGCCAAGAAAATGAACATCCCAGATCTTTTCATTTGACCCATTTCCTGTGGTCATTGCACAGCAGAAAAGGGCTCCTGACCTGATCCCCTGCACGATTTCTTACCCTCACAATCCACTTTCCAAACATTGGCTAATGTTCTATTTTATACAGAAATTTAGAACATGTCCTCACCAGTTTAAAAGCCTCTGTGGCTTCCCACTGTCCTTGGAACTTCCCATGCCCACCACATCCCGTCTGCCTGGGCCTGGCCTGCGTCTCCTATTTCAATTCTACCCACCCCTTCCTTCTCTCATTGTGATCCAGCCACATGTTCCCATCTGCACTTTTTGTTCTTTCTGCCTGGAGTGTCTATCCCCATGTATATGCATGGTTCATTCTCTCCTTTCATTTAGATCTCGGCTTAAGAAACCTCCCTTGATTCTCCATCCCCTCATCCCCAGCACCTAACTTCACGGGTATGTTTATCCCCTCATTGTCTCTCTCCTCCCCTAGAATGTGAGCTCCTTCAGAGAACACATTGTGTCTTGTTCACTGTGGTGCCTGGGACAGTTTTAGGCTCAAGAAGATACTCCATCAGGACTTTTTGAATGAACAAATCATCCCCTTGGGGGACACACTCCAGCACCTGCTGCACTGCTCTCTGACTCCGTCATCCTGGTGTTTCCAGCTTCTCAGGGTGCCACCTCTGCCCACTGACTGCCACTCCTCTTGTCACCCTCCTCTTAGCCTCTAGTGTTCCAGCTCTCTCCAGACTCCCACTTCTCCGAGTACCCCTTCCTCAGTGCCCTTCCTCCCCCTCTCCTTGTCCCTCTGCAGATCTGCAAAGACCAGGCCTCAACCCTCATTCTTACTGCCCTCTGTCTGTGCCTCCCAAGGCTGGCCTGAAGAGACCTTGGGACACCCTCCCTCCAGAGGACAGCCAGGTTGAGTTGGCACAGTGAGTCTCTCTTCCGGAGTCCATAACCGCAGCACGGACTGTGGCCACTGTTGACGCGTAGGTAGTTTGTCCAGGTCCCTCTGAAGACTTACCCATTCTCACCTTCAGGAAGGTGCTAACTTCTTGTACAGACCCCCTCTGTCACCTCTGGACCACACCCTGTCACCTGTTACTCTCCCCTCCACCAGTTCACTCTGATGTACACACATCTTCCATGGACCCCAGGCCTAGCAGCCAAAAGCCTTTAATAATCCAACCCCAATCTCCCTTTTCCAATCCCATTTTCCACCTTTTCCAGGAACAAATCTAATATGTCAAACAGAGGCCTTTATCCCCAGGCCTTGGGCTTTCCCTGTTCCTGCCTGCCTGGGGGTCTTTCTCCTCCATCCTGGAATACACTGGAATCTCCCATCCTGCAGGGGTCCTGCCTCTGGCCTCAGGCCACTTTGATGATCTTCCCAGGTTGCCTGGGCACTAACATCCTTGTGCCCAGGTCTCATCTGTTCTCAGCTCTCTGAAGTCTGTCCTATTCATCTGCAGGTCCTTTGCAGGCTAAATTCAAATTAACTACAGGAATTAACATTGGAGGTGTGTTGGGTGCAACCCACCATGAGGTGCTCTACCAAAAGAAGGAAGGGAAAGGGGAAGGGAGAAAGGAAGAGAGAAAGAAAGAGATAAAAGGGGGTTGTGGATATAGTGTTCAAACAACACTATCGACCACCTTCTTGAACATTTTCCATACACCCTAGGAAATTCAATGATCTGAGAATTCCAACAGTTAAAAAATCTGTTTATCTTTGTTTCTCACAGCTCTTCCCAAACAGATCTGACTGCGGAAACCTCTTTCTAACATTTATCCCTTTTAACGAGATGTTCAGGGGAAATGCAGACTCAAAGAAAGAGAGTTTGGGGATGTGGGGGGCACAATACAGTGAAGAGTCTGTGAGGATGGGAATCAATGTCAGGTCACAGAGTCTGATTCTAATCCTATTAACTGAATTTCCCAAACTAGGGCACATACGCCCCATGGTGTGCCACGGGGATGACACAGCACAGCCTGGCTCCTGGAGCATCAATGTCAGTCGAAGATTTGGCGGGTGGGACGAGTGGCTAGTCATTATTATATTAAAACAAACACAAATGTGTTACCTAACAGCATGTAAAATTTGAACGGAATTGTCAGCTCAAACATGGAGTTGGTGTTGGCTATTTTCTACTAAGCCCTCAGATTATTCCAGGAAATAAGAGTCTCTGTTGTTTGGGGGGCCTTGGTGGAAAAGCGTGAGCAGCTCTGATAAGCAGGTGAAGGCCCTTCAGCAGGGCCGCCAGGAAGTCAATGGGATGTTCAGGGGATTAGGCTGGTGAGTGCTCAGGGTGCAGCCTGCGGAGGGACAGCTGGAGGATCACCTGGGCATGTCCTGCTGTAAACTGAGTTAGTGGGTAAGGAACTGCGTCAAGCTCTCCACCTGCCCTCTGCAGAGCAGGGTGTCCACTGGCTTTCACCTGGGCAATTGCAGTTCTGCCACTGGACTGTGAGGGATCCCAGCATCTAGACTCTGCTCACCTCTCCACACCAGGTCTTCAAATACCAGGAAAGACTCTGCAGAGCCCACCCCTCTCACCACCACCCCAGAAGCTCCCTGGATACAAGTCAGACCCCGAGTGTGGGCTGAGGACTCACCCATATCCTTGGGGGAAGAGGTACTGTGGCCCATCTCCTGCCATGGGGGAAGGGTCTCGGGGGTTGGTGGACAGCTTTTGAGGTGTCCTCTGCGGGTATGGATAGTTGGGCTGGACGAAGGGGATGTAGCTTAACAGGGGGGTGTAGGACGAGCGGAAGATCTGCTGTCCCATCTGCTGTCCCATCTGAGGGGGGTTGTATGGTGTCACCTGCAGGTCAGAGAGGAGACAGGGACAGGGTCACCCTTTCTCAGTCCTAACCCAAACTCCAGTGGACAGCACTCCATGCCTCAGTAAGTCCCTGCAGGGTACACAAAAGACAGAATGGTGGGGTGGGAAAAGCCCAGAGCTCAACTTCTGTAGTGAGCTTGGCAAGTTACCCATTGTATGTGAGTCTTGGGTTTCACATCTGTAAATGGAGCTGACACTCTCTACATTGTGTGGAAATGGAGTCAGTTGATATAAGTAGAGACAGGCACATAATAAATAGCAATTAAATATTATTTCCATTCTCTTCCCTGTCTTCCTACCTAATAGCCATCCCCAAAGGTTCTTGTTCATTTTTAAAGTTTTCATTATCCCCCAAATCTTAGAATTTACACAATGCTGGCTTCTATCTTAGGATCTCAACAGACACTAAGTCCAAGACAGCCCACCCAGTGGACATCCCTGGGATGGCAGGAATGTTCCAGATCTGTGCTGCCCACCATGGCAATCACCAGCCACGCATGGTTACTGAGACCATGGAATCTGCCTGGTGTGAATAGAGAGCTGAATTTTGAAATTTTTTCTTTTAATTCATTTAATTAGAAAATCTTAAATTTAAATTTCAACAGCTACACAGAGCTAGTAGCTACCATATTGGTCAGTGTGAGTAGAGGAGATAGAACTGTGGGGTTTCTGAGACTCCCTGGAACAAGCTCCCACCAACAACCAGCTTTCCTGCTCCTGACAAGGCATCCTCCGTCTTATTTACTGATACTGCTACAACTCTAAGACAGTGCCTGCCCCTGTCCCACCTAGGGTGGGTTGCACAGTGGCTGCTCAGTAAATATATGTTAAAGGAGCTGGGTGCAATGGCCCATGCCTGCAATCCCAGCTCCTTGGGAGACTGAGGCAGGAAAATCACAAGTTGGAGGCCAGCCTGGGCAACTTAGTAAGACTCTGTCTCAAAATAAAAAATAAAAAGGGCTGGGGTGTAGTTCATAACAGAGCAACCTGGGTTCAGTCCTCCGTATCCTCCCCACCACAAAAATGTTAAATGCATGCAACAAAGGAAGGTAGGAGATGGGAGGAAGGAGGGATCACTAAGCATCTGTTTACCTGAAGTGGTGGGAACCCACGGCATCCCGAGCACTCTATTCCTCTGCTGACAGCTTCAAATGAGAGAAAACCTTTTCTCGTCTGAAGCTGACATCTATCCTTCTGTGTGCTAAGGGGGTTTTCAATCAAGACTGTCAAGACTGGGGAAGCTTCTGGATTTCCACTTCAACAGGAAGGCCTGGAGTCCCAGTGTTCAAGGCATTCTGCACTGGGACAGCTCTCTCCTGCCCTGAATGCCTGTCCGATAAACATCCGCTCAGGCTAGTGCTCACGAAGTTGCTAGGATGTATGGGCCCTGCATATGGATTCTCTCATTAAACTTGTATATGGCCCTGGGAGGCAGCCATGATTCTTCCCATTTTGGAGATGAGGAAACTGAGGTTCAGAGAAGTTAAGTGACTTGCTCAGTGAATGTCTCCAGTTCTGAGTTGGGGTCAGAACCTCAGCTGTGTGAGCCCAGAGCCTGTGTCCTTTCCAGCATTATTCTGCTGTGCTCTCTGTGGAAGAGAAGCCCCTGCCCTGGTCCTTGCCAGCATCCTCACAGGGATTCAGGGTCTGGTGCAAACACAGGCACCAGAACCCCGAGAGGACCAGCATGCGAGGACCTCCCAGAAAAAAGCCAGGAGAGCACCTCCCAGGCAGACTCTGAGAAACATCCTTGGTCTTCATAGTAGGGGAAGCCCCTGAGCCTGGAAGAGTTGGAGATGAACGAGGCAGGTCCCAGAGCACCTGCAATCTGTGTTCAGAAACATACCCACGATTCCACAGAACCAATAAAAGCCATCAAACAGGGCTTTGTGTATTTCTCTGGAACCATCTCGAAATATATCCTTCACTGACAAAAGCAACAGATCAGTGTGCCCTGAATATCACATCTGTATAAAAATGTTTATGTAAATAGATGCCACTGGAGAGACACATAAGCAGTGATTGCCTCTAAGTTTTAAAATTTTTCTATCATGTTTTATATTACTTTTTTCAAATATACACACATGCATATGATTGTTTAAAAAGACTGGAGCCAGATGGGAGATGTCACTGTTGCTAGGGTGGAGGTGATGGGCTGGAATTCCCTGAGGAGAACGCTCTCTCTCATCCCTGCTTCATCTCAGGATGCAAAGGACTCCTGCTGACAAAGTAGTCCTGACCCAAGGAATAAAGTGGCCTATACCTATGAGACCTTCCCTACCTTCCGGAACATGCTAGCATATTCTAGGTCAGAGGTGCAGTTTGCAGAGAAAGTAGAGGGATCTGTGGGGAGGGAGAGAAGCAGAAGAATATGGAGTTGGGGTGTGGAGTGCCCATCTGAGTGTGAGGTGCCAGGCCCTGTAGCAGGCTGGTTTCTGGTGTGCTCTACATTCCCATCCTCAGCACCTTTCCTCACAATCCCATCTCCGCCCCAAGACCCGACACCTGCTTCTGTGTCCATCTGTGTGTGTACCTGCATACATGTACACTCGGGCAGCCTGGGGGCGTATGCATACCTATATCTGTATTGCTACCTGTTTCTCTGTGTGTTTGCCAACTCTGTCTCTCTGTATCTGTATACGACAGGCAGTAAGGCAGGTGACTAGGCATTCTGGGCTGCGGAGGTCCAGCTCTAATCCTGCCACTCTGTGTTCACCTGTGTTCAACAGGTGTTCACCCCAACTTATCTGTGGAAGAAACCTTGCCAGATTTAGCCGAAAAAACTGCAGGACACCCAGTGAACTTTGAATGTCAGATAAACAATGAATACGTTTTTAGCATAAGTATAGGACATACTAAAAATGTATTCCTTACTTATCTGAAATTCAAATTGGGACATACTTATCCTAAAACATGTATGCATTGCATATCTGAAATTCAAATTTCACTGGGTGTCCTGTATTTTAATGGGCAAGCCTACACGGCAGGAATAGGACTTCCTGCACCACCAATGAGGGGCAGACTGTGTGATTTGCTTTGGCCAGTGGAAGGTGGTTGACTGTCACCGTGTACCAGCTCTGCACTTCTTGTGTTCCTGCCACCCAACACAGGAGGAGCAATAGTTCCTTCAGCGTCAGCCTAGACCCAAAGCAGGAATGCAAGGAACAGGACGGAACCCGGAACCCGCTCCGCAGCCCAGCTCAGCCAACCTGTCAACTTCTTAATGAGAAATCAATATTCATTATCTGTAACTCTAGAGACTCCGGAGGCTGAGGCCCGAAGATAGCAAGTTCAAGACCAGCTTCAGCAACTTAGCACAGCCCTAAGCAACTTAGTGAGAAGCTGTCTCAAAATGTAAATAAGTTAATAAAAGAGGGCTGTTGATGTGGTTTAGTGGTTAAGTGCCCCTGGGTGCAATCCTCCGAACTCACACTCACCTGTCGGGAGTAACACCCCAGCTGGGGGTGCACGGGCTGCTGATAGGGCGTCCTGGCTGAGCGCTGGGGGTGCAGGCCCTGAGGAGACAGGGAGAGAGGGGCTTGGTGTCTCTGGGAAGGGCTACAGCCGCTCAGCTCAGCCTCTGGCTCACACGCCTGGATCTGCAGACAGAAGTGAGCTTGTCCCATCCCACGGCATCTGTCACTGCCTGAGGCCAGCTAGAATCAGGCCAGGTCAAGCACAACTCATGCCGCACAGAAGCCCCTCTTAGGCAAGCTTCATAGTGTTTATTAACTGCCTCCTGAATCCCAGATCTGCCCTAAAGTGGCTCTGTGACTCTGGGCAAGCTGCTTGGCCTCTCTGAGCCTTTTCCCTTGTCTACAGAATCACGTGTGTTGGGGCTGCAAAGCCCATGAAGAAAGACACATTCTCTGTAGCTGTCTGCACACCTTTGCTAAGTGCTTTCCCCAGGCCCCATCCTGCCTTAAGACATGAGATGTGCAGGTACATCCATGTGAGTGTGAATGTGTGTGTGTGTGTGTGTGTGTGTGTGTGCATGTGTTGGTTGTTTACATCCACACTTAAGTACATTGGCATGTGTGTTTGTACCTCTCTCTATGCATCTGTTTCTATGCACAAACGTGCAACTGTGGCCCCAGGTGTGCTAGCTGGGCTTTCTGCTGGGCTGGGCCTGTGTGCCCAGGCCTACTCTAGTGTCTGAAGTTCATGGCGGGGTTAGTGCGGCGATGAATGAATTAATGCATCTAAAGAGCTGAGAACAGTGCCCTGCACACAGTGAGGAGTCGGTACATGTTAGGTCTGTCTCTCATCTCCCGCTGCCCTCTCCCTTGAAAAGGCTCTCTGGCAGCTCATGAAAATTTTATTCACAATTCTGTCAGGGTGTGGGGGTATTGGGGTATCCATGTGTTCTCACAGACACAAGACACACGCACACACATGCATACATGCATGCAACCCATGAGCCCTCCAGTCTCAGGTTCTGCCCCGCCTACTTTACCTGCCCCTCCCCCAAGACAAGACTCAAAGCCCAAAGCATCTCTCAGCCAGGACCTCCTCCCATAGCATCTGCACTGAGGTGCTGCCTCCACTCTGGGCTCAGTTTGTGCCAGTTACCAAAGTGGTGAAGGCAGATAGCCTGCTCTTGACTTCCCCAGGGCTCCTCATGTAAAGCTGTAGAGTGGCTGACCTGGAGTAAGGGGAGGTCTTTCTGCTCTTGCTGCTCCCCCGCTAGGTCCTCAAGAGAACACCTGCTCTCAGAGCCCCACCCCGCTCTCTGTTCTCAAGGACAGGACATATTCTGTGGTGGTCTCTTCCATGCCCACCAGTCCTTCACCACAAACCAGCTCCCTCCCTCTCCCCTGTACTCCAAGCCCTAAAGCTGGCAGCCTTACTTTTGTGACCCAGCTGGGTCCCTGTGACACCCACCTTGTCCTGAGCCTGGACAGAGAAGTCACAGAGAGCGAGTGGCCTTGCCCATTCCCAGCCCTCAGTCAACTACAAGGCCACTGGGTAGGTGGCTGAGTGTCCCTCCCCTGTCTCATCCCTTCCCCCGCCCCATGGACCCCATTAGCACTTAACTCTGCTTTCCACAGCCACCTTCCCCAGGAGAGGGCAGGTGGGCCTCCTCTGCCCCGCCCACCTAGGCCCTGGGACCCGCGGAGGAGAACAGCTGCCCGCCCGATCCATGCTTGCAGGACACAGGGCCACGTTCAGCAGGACGAGCAACACCATAGGACTTCAAGGACATTTGCAGTTGTTAGAATAGCACGTTCACAATTGCAGATTTGTAAAATTTCCAGTGAGGGTAAACAAACATTCACTCTTGTTTGTTTGAGGCTGTGGCCCTCTGCTGCCCAGCCTCCCTTCTTCATTATCGGGAAGAGTTTCTTTATGCTAAGAACCTGGGGAGCTGCTGGGTCTCCTCCATGCAAGGGACTTTGTCTTCCCCATCTCTGGTTCCTCTACCGTGGAACTCTGAGTAAATTGGATTTGGGACCTCATCATTATTCCTAAGGCCTAGTGGGGAAGAGGCCAGAATAGACTAGTCCTAATATGTCCTCTCTGCCCCCTTAAGATCTGTGGAGACCCCGACCTCATTTTCTTGGAAGATCAGGGCTGAGTAACAACAACCACTCCATCTCCACTTCAGATTTTATGGTCTTTTCTCATCTCTGGACTCAGTCCTTACACCAGATCAGTCTATGCTGCTGCTGCTACAATTATGATGAACTCATCTCACAAAGGAAGAAACTGGGACTCAGAGCAGCTAATTAACCTGCCCAAGGCCACACAGCGTGAAAGCAGAAGTATCATTACATCCAAATCTCCCGATTTCAAAATCTGCATTCTATCCTCTCAGAACCCTTGATCAGCTGTTTTGAAGCTAGATAGCATTATGAGATCTTGAGAAGCTGCCAGAAGGTAAATCATGCTGTCTGTTGTTACTACCTGGGAGGGTCAACTCTTTGCATGGCCTCCCTCAGCTGTGCCCGTTCAGTGCATAAACTGCCTCACGGGACCCAGCAGGTCCTCCGAGCCGGGGTCCTTTCACTGCTTCTGCCCAGAAGCTGGGGAACCTCGTCACAGTAAGCCATACAACACAAACATCTGCCTCCCTGAAGACAGGGGATCTTCATGCTCAGAAACTATGTCCAAATATCACCCACTCCAAAAAAGTCAAGTCGGAAGAAATCGACACTGCCGAGTGATGCCACCCCGACTTAATACAGCAAACCATTGCAAATTTAGTTTCCACGGTGCACTCCCCGGGTGTGTCTGAGTGTGGATGTGTGCACGCTAAATACAACCTTGCAGCTGTTCCTCCCGTGGAGGTGGAGGGGCAGCCCGCTGCTCTGTGATGCACTCCTGAACTCGCCCTGGAATCCAGGCTTCTTGGTCCTCTATGAATCCTCTCACCTAGCACAACGCTCCTGCTTATAATAAGCATGGAGCAAAGGTTTTTTAAATTCCTTAAGTGAATGAGTAAATAGAAATGGGAAAATCACTAAGTAGGGAAATAAATAAACCATGAATAAGCAAGCCTCCAAAGCAAACGTAGAAGAATATTGGTGAAGGAGTCCCTGAATCAAAGAGCAACACGTTTCTCTTAAGACCTGTGTAAAGACAGCGTGGCTGATGGGAAACTTTAAATTCCCCTGAGATCACCCTGAGCTGCAAGCTCTCACCTCTCAGTGGCAACTTATTTTCTTTAGCAAACGGACAAGCTTGAAAACAAAACAGAGAAACAGGCAAACAGAACCCTTTGGGATCCAGGAGCTAGGCCTGGTGGGCCAGTGAGGTGGGTCTTATCTGGAGTGGAGGAGACCCCCTTCTGCACCGGACATCTAGGCATCAAAGTTGTTGCTGACTTGCAAAGAAGGAAATGACTCAGGTGCCAAGAGGTAGTGAAAGAGGGAGGGACATGGAGGAAAATAAACTGAATATGAGTATATTTCCTTCTGTCTTTCTTCTTTTCCTTTTCCAGGCTTTGCTGGGCCAGGAGGGTACAGCGGATGGCCAAAGTCCTGGACATACAAACCAGAGGACTCGCACCTCCCTACACAACTATGTGCCACTCTGGAGAGGAACCAGGAAGGGGAACAGAAGACAAAAATCTTAAATGCTGAGCATATTTCCTGGGGAGAAAAAAAAAAACCCTGAGCACTACCTAGAGGGACTGTTTCCGTTATTGGATTGGACAAAGGCTTAAAGTAGAGTGGACATTTATTTGATTCTTCCCTCCTTCTACTGAGTGGGCTGCAGCTCTTAAGGGATATTAAGTTAAATGGACAAAATAAAGAAACTACATTTTCCCTGCATAAATAAGTTCTGTGAGTAAAATTTCAAACCCTGCTACAAATGCTTCAGCTTCCCTTTCTGTCTGGTCATTAATTCCTTTTAAACTAGAAGCCTAAGATCAAGAATGCATGTCTAGCCACCTTGGCTGGTACAAGCACAGGCTACTCAGATATAGCTTAGATAAGATGATTACCAATTTGGCTTCCAAACCAGAACATGTGGTAGTGAATGGGGATATCATTAATAATTATTCTGGGACCAAATACCTAAACTGGGATTGTCCCAAGTAATCCAAGATGAATGTCATCCAATTTTAAAGGAGTCACAGGAGATGGGTGGGAAATAAAGACTATGACATCCTCTTGTTTTGGGGGGACCAAGCACTTGACCAGCCAAGACTGGCAAAGAGCTCTGGAATAAATAGCATAACAGTGGGAACTGAAATTTGAGCAATGGAAAATTAAAACTATACGTGTGTGTGTGTGTGTGTGTGTGTGTGTGTGTGTAGCAAGTGATCTGGTCCACAACAAAAATAGAGACAAGGTACCAAGTAGATAGTGTCTTGCTGTCCTTCCTTGGGAGCCTCTGAGGGATAGGGAACGGAACCCAAGGGCTCTTGGTGAAATAGGCTCTCTGCAAGCCAAGCTCCCTCCAGGGCAGGAAACCCGGGTAAATGGCTGCAGGCAGAGCCGAGCCCACCCGCTCACCTGATACTGCGGGAAGGTGGAGTGATTGGTGAACACTGGCGGAGGCGGGCAGTTCAAGTTGAGCCAGAGCGGCTGATTCACGGTGGTTGAGGTCAGGGCTGTGGCAAAGCGCGGGGTGAAAACGTTCCCTGTGTACTTAAGGTTGTTCTTGTCGGCAACCGGTACAGGAGGGTTAACTGTAAGTTAGAGGAGAGGCAAAGCCATTCAGTGTTTGAGGCAGGGAGAGCCCACAGCCCCCCATACCAGAGATTAATAGTCTTGGAGGTCAGGTGCTTTAAAGTTTCAAGAGGGTCCTTCAAAGTCCTGGTGAATTTCTAACTACAGGAAAACATCATCAGTCCACACCTTGACACTCTGAAAGGGATGGGAATCCTAGCAGGTTCTGGCTTGGAGTTTCTCTTTCCATCATTGGCTACTCAGGGGGGCGGTTTAGCAGGGGATACGGTAAACCACATTGCTACATGTCACCTACTGGAAAACCAAATTCTTCCAGGTGCTTTAGAAAAATCAAGCTTTGTGCAAACAAGTGCTATGCCACTGGAATGCATTCCTATCAAACTATTAAAACAGCCCCCACCAGGACCAGGCTCTCAGCAGGTACCATATCTTGTGTAGGTATTGTGTCTCTATGAGAATAACTTTTGAAATATTTTAAAACAGGAGATAATTCAGTGTGGAGTGACTCTGAATTAGTCCAGAAGAATGAGTTTTCTGGATATGAATTGTTTCCTGTGAAACATTTGTGTCCTGTGGGCTTATGGAATTAGAAATAGGCCCTCAGTTTCCCTTCTATTTGGTATCATTTTTGGAAGGGAGTTTTTGACTGGAACAACTGTACAAGAGCAAGGAGAAAAAGCAGGAACATGAAATATATCCACGTGACAATGATTGAAAGCAGGGATTTTTTCTTTGGTTGGGCATTTTGAGAAACTATGGTATATTTCTGGGTTAGGGCCATATTCAAAATCAACCACTGATAATGCCCACAGACCCCTGGAAGCCAGCTATATTTCTCTAGCAATTGTATTTCCCGCAAGGAACCTATGGAAAAAGCCATTTTCCTGGCTTTACAGATTTAGAAATCCTGACATCAAGGAAAGGCAGTGACTTGCTCTGGTTAAGACAGGGCTATGCCCAGGGCCAAAGAGGTCTCTGGGGTCCCTCCCTCGGGGTCCTCTCTGCCTAGGCTCAGCTTACGTTTCAGCTCCAGCCCATCCACCTCCACTTTGCTGCGAAGCCTCAGCTGCCCACTTGGGTTCTTTGTGGCACCGAGGAACTCGTAAAGCAGATTCTTCTCGGCCGGCCATGCAGGCTTCTTGGTGGACATGGTGCCCACTGGGTCACTGCAACCCTCCTCACTGCAGGTGTCCTTTCGGCTCTGGGGCCACTGGCTGAGAAAGAGGTTCTCTCGACCCTTGGTCAGCTCCTTGTTGCTAAGATTCCGTTCTGGAGCAGGAGAGAAATGGAGTCAGTGCTCCTGGAGTACCAAGTATTACATGCAGGGAGCATCTTCTTCTAAACTAGGTGTGATAGGTCTTCCACAGTACTCACCTGACACTCAGAATAGTCTGGGCACTCTCCCTCAGCCTAATGGAACTGCAGTCTCTCTCTCAAGCTTTCCCTGATTACTGCCTATTCTGTCTCAGGATCTGGCTATCCATCCAACGATCCCTCTGTCCATCCCTCCATCCCTCCATCCATCATCATCTTCTTCCTTCCTTCCCTCCCTCCTTCCTTTCACAGTGCCAGTTGAGGGATATAAGGATGACTTGGGCTCAGTTCTTGCCACCAGGGTGCACATAGCTCAGTGGGGAAGACACACATCCCTGCAGAACACACAGTCTGAGCCACAGTTTGGTCCCTCATCATGGACTCCACCTCTGCTGTGTCGCTCTCAGGCAGTTCAGCTCTTGTCAGTGGCAGGCCCTGCCCTGAGTACTGGGGACACAGGGATGAGTCAGAGCCAGACTCTGCCCTGCAGGAGCTCACAACAAGGAAGAAGAGAGAGACGTGCCCAGAATAGCTCCAGGACAAGGCAGATGGGCACCACGAGGTGACAGAAGCACACAACGGCAGAAGGCGGTGACTGAGATCACTTCTATCTGAGAGGGTCCTTTTTTCCCAGAAGGAAGTAGGGGTACAGCGAGGCCTTTGCATGCAGGAGTACCCGGGAGGAAGGTGCGACTGGCCTGGGTGACTGTGGACAGAGGCTGCGAAGCATCAGAGAGATGCAGGAAGGACATAATCGGTGCCAGACTCAGGTCTCTCTCCAAATAGACCAAGCATCCATCCCCCAGTGCACGGACTGTCTGCACCACAGTGGGGTGCTTCCTACAGTGCTCTTACCTCCATGTCCTTTTAGCCTTGCAACTTTTTCTTCAAATGAAATTAAATGCGTGTGTGTGTGTGTGTGTGTGTGTGTGAAACAGTGGATGGAAAATGCTCTAAAAACATTGTATCTGTACTGAACATGTGCAGATGTTTTTTCTTGTCGATGATCCTTAAACAGCGCAGTAGAGCAATGAAATATCTAACATTTACATCCTATTAGGTATCATAGATCATCGAAAGATGGTGTGGAGCAGGTAGGAGGGTGTGCATGAGCTAGATGCCATTTTAAATGAAGAACTTAAGGATCTGTGATTTTGGCATCTAAAGGGAGCCCTGGAACCAAGATGTGGAGGGACAATTGTGTGTGTATATATATTGTGTGTAGGTCAGGTCCACTGCCAAGAGGTAACACTGAGGCGAGGGTCCTCTGATCCCTCTGTGACCAGAGTCCCCACGTGCCTGCATACACACACACAAATATACACACACACAATTGTGTGTGTGTGTATATATATATATATATATATATATATTATAGATAGATAGATAGATAGATAAATTGTATCATGCACATATAATTTTTAAGGCACTGTTCTGGTTGAAGCAGGGAAGAGGGTCTTTTCCTGCCAGCCCCTTCATTCCTTCCACTGCCTGATGGTCTCCGAAGGTCCCCAGAGATTGACATGGAAACTTCCACCTGCCTACTGGATGGTGAGGCACACAGTGTGCTGGACACACTGCAGGCACGTGGGGACTCTGGTCACAGAGGGATCAGAGGACCCTCGCCTCAGTGTTACCTCTTGGCAGTGGACCTGATCCTACCAGCTCTTGGACCTCCAACCCAGTGGCCTTGAGGGCTGGGTGTGCACTAGACTGGGTCTGCCCTCCCAGAACTGTCCCAGCAAAAGAAAGCTGCTCCAGCATAGGCCAGTTTAGAAGACAGTGATGTTTTTAGCAAAATACATACCCAGATTGTCCTAAGAGTTTCTCTTCTTGCTGAGTTTAGCTGCCAGCTAGTTATTGCTGAAATAACACACCCACAAATGATAGTCCTTTCCCCAGAGAAACACACACCTGCAGCCTCACACACCTACAAGGGGCCCTCCTCCAACACCTGGGTCCACACAAATGCTCACGTTCCTGCCTGTTTCTCCTCTGCCTCTCTCACATGTACACAACTACACACAGGACAGATGCATGTGTCAACATATACACACAGACACAAACAGATTTACTCCCTCTGCATTTTCTCTAACAAATATAACTACATTGGCAAAGCTCTCTTTGGCACAATGTTGCCCATATATTTGTGTATGCAGACACAAATGATCAGGAGGGTAGGTGGGCAGGACCACCTCCAATCCCACAGCCCCATCTGGCAAGGATGCATCCAGGGGTGACTCCAAAAGGACGGGGAGGAAGGCCCCTCCCCTTGCAAAGAGCTCATCCCTCTTCCCCCCCAAAGCTCTCTGGCTTTTCCAGGCCTGCCTGACACTGAATCCAGCTCTCGATTCCTGGCTCCAATGCCCTGTACCCCCGACAGTGCTCCAGAATACAGAATGCTCTCAGGAGTGACCATGTTAATTCTTATTTTCTTAGGGAGATGGATGTGGGCCCTCCTGGTAGGGGATCTCTCAGTTATCCACCCATGCTGACAGACTGGGGTGATTCTTCCTTTGGTTGGCATGAATCGGATCTATTCTCTTAGTAACTGCTAAATGTGGGCAAATGCCTCTGCCATCAGTCTATCTTCTTGGAACCAACTAGTCTGAATGGCTAGAATAGGACAAGAGGCAAAATCCAAGGGGAGAGGGAGAGAGGAAAACTTAGGAAGTATCGAGGTAGCAGAGCCCAGGACCACCAGTCTGAGCTATGCCAATGAGAACTTAGGCATCCACCTTCTGCCTCAGAGAAAGAACCAGACCTAATGGCCAGAGCAAGTACCTCCATCCTAAGCCAAGTGACCCCACCTACCAACCAAGTTCCTTTCCTAGCCAACTTACTGTCTCACTCTGGCCCCAGCTGGGGTAAACACTTTCTTCCTGGTGGAGTCAAAAAATGGAACCAGTTACTTCATGGTACCTATCCCTCTTCCTAAAGTGGCCTGGGATTGGGGGCTCTGCATTTGCTCACACAAGCTGTGCCTTGCCCATGGGCATCCAGCAAAGCAGGCCTGTGGGGGCTGAGAACAGCCTGCACCTGGGAGCCTGTGCCCACCAGAGAGGCTGCTTTGTCCTGATTCACACAAAGGTGCTTTATGTGTGTGCTGTGGCCCCGACCAGCTTCCTGGGAGGGTCGCCTTCATGCAGGCCCACTCTGTATCCCTGGTCCCAGCCCCACTCACCCATCGAGTGGTGCCCCTCCATGGTGGGGTCAGCCTCGGCCTTGGAGCAGATCTTGGCAAACACGGGGAGCTGCCTCTTCTGAGCAGGGAGCTCCAAAAGTTTGTCGGGGGGTGCAGGAGGAGGTGGGGGCGGCAGCAGCAGGAATGGGCCGAGCCCTGCAGGCTCCCTGAAGCTCCCGGAGCCACTGAACATGCTGTTCTGCAGGAAGTCCTTGATGACCCTTGCCTCCTCCAGCACCATCTTGTTGTCAGGGGCCTTGGACATTTCCGTGGACTTCAGTGGAAACTGGGCCAGAAGCTTACTAATCTCCGAGTTGGAGGCACCTAAGCTGTGGCCCCCATCCTCGGTTCCTTTGATCTTGGCAGCACGCAAGATGCCTGTGACGGTAGACAGGGCAGAATCACAGTCCTGCCGGCTGCCAATCACAGACACGGCCACCTTCTGCTCCCGAAGGTTGTCACCAGCAATGATGGAGGCTCCTGGGCGCTCACTGCTACCCACCACCAAAGGAGGTGTGAGAATACAAGAAGCAGGTTCTCTGGTCCCCTGGGGAGTGCCTCCAGGTGCCACTAGGTCCCCAGAGCTCTCTTTGACCAGGATGAGGTGCTCTTTGGTGAGGCTCAGGAACTCCTGCTCCACCAACAGGGAGATCTCGTCCTTGCCACTGCTGAGTTCTAGAGCTCTGCAAACGAGTCAGAGAGAGGCGGGGTGAGAGCCTGCTCACCAAGGGGTGGCTCTGCAGCAGGATGTGGGCCCAGGGAGAGGGGATGGATGCAGGACCTGATGGAAACATGTCTCCTGGTAAGAGAAGCCTATTGCTTTCTCAAGTCAAATAAATTAAAATAAAAGGACACACAGGATGTCTAGGGACACCCAGTGGGGTATAATGCTGACAACATCTGTCCCTCTCTGATCACTCATGTCCAGGACCTGAAGCAAAAAAGACCAGAGAGGTGGTTCATTGGATATTTTTACCCAGCAGCAAAAGGATTCAGAGTGAGCCAATAGTTCTAAGTGCAGAATCTAGAGTGCTAGGACTGGGTCCTGAGCAGCTCCCAGGAGCACAATGCAGACTGACCCCTCTTGCAGAATGGTCAAATGCACAGCCAAGCTCACATCCTGGCTCTGTCACTTCCCATCTGTGACCCTGGGTACAGTGCCCAAATCTTCTCATCAGATGAAAAACCCTTTGAACAGTATCTGGTACAGGGTAAGAGCAATTGCTGGTTGTCTACATGGCTAACAGTCTGGCCTGGCCTCTAGACCCCATGGCTACCTGTGTCCCTTCTTGCTGGCACTGTTTCTGGCAAGGTCATGGACTCTGGACTGGCCTCACATCAGTCACAGATGGTGCCAGCAGTTGAGTGGTCCTTGCACTGATTCCTAAGCATCTCCCTGTACCTAAACACTGGCTTCCACCTATAACTCAGACTTGGACACTCAGCTAGACTTTGCTGGCCCAGTGGCATCTGGTGGTCCCATGGACCCTAGGCTTCTGATTGCTGGCTTTCTCCAGGTGTGGGTGAGTGTGTCAGTCCTCAACCCCACCTTCCTGCCATCATCCCTGGCAAGAGGGCACCTTTCTCCCTGGCACTCTCAGGGGGCCCAGGGTCACTGAGCTTACCACCCTCTGCTTTCCTACTTGACTGGCTCTTGTGAGTGCTGGATGAGGTGGCCTACACCTCAAGCATTCTGAAAAACTGCTCAGCTTGCTAGTCCTGGGAATGCTGCAGAAGAAGATGATGAAGAGGGAGGGGGAAAAATAAAAAGCCCTATGAGTTGAGAGGGCACAGGAGTCCCCAAAACAGTGCCCATGGAATGCCCCAGCCAGGGTTCTGCCTTCCGGAAATGCTGTTTGTGTAGGTGTCCACATGCACATGCACACACACACACACAATAGACATACACATACACATGTGTGTGATACACACACACCTGGACAGAAACAGGAAGGTGCATGACTCATGTGCCAGCATGCATAGCACCAGGGGAGTGGCCCCCGCATTGACCACCCACCAGAATGGGCATTTGCTGGAGTTCTAGAGGCTCCCCACTGACCAGGCACAAACCTTTTACCCTTTAGTTACTGGGTCCTGCTGAGGACCATGGGTCCTGACGTGGGGGCTGGGTAGCCAGGGCGCTTGTGCCAAAAACATGTAGGGAATATGTATGGATCTTTCGACCCCTGAGGCACCCGTCCTCCTGAACCTGTGTGGCCAGGAGCAAGCCCACTCCCAACAAATGGACCTAGTTTTGAACCTGGGCACCTCTGCTTATTTCATACCAGACCCTGGAATCTCAGCATCCTCTCCTGTGAAATGAGCGTGATGCTTGCCTCATGGGATGGGAGCGAGGATGTAGTGGGGGAACCTACCCGCGAGCTCATGCTGCAAATGTTGGTATGAGCTGGGCTGCCACCCCCAGAGGGCCATCAGGCTGTGTGATGCAGGGCCAGTCCCTGTGCTGGGTTTTCTCCTTCCGTGCACTCCATCCTCTCCCTCTCCTCTACCCCCTTCCAATGTCTAGACTTAGAGCTATAAATAGGGCCCACTCTCACTGCTGTGCCCCTGGGAACAATCAGAATAAAGAGGTTGCCAATCTGTGGCCCCAAGTTTCAGATCTCCTTCTTCTTCCTCTTCCTCCTCTCAAAGCAAACAGGTGAGTCTTCAGTCCCAGGAATCAGGTATTTGAAGGAATAGCATCTGCCTTCCCTCCTGCCCCCACCCCCAGTACCTTGCAAAGCCAGCCGTATGCCAATAGCTTTCCTGGATTTGAAAGACTCTTTTCAATTATGTTAATTTTTAAAAACTGTGATAATGGCATTGTGGTTCTACTTAAACAACAATAACAAAAAAAAATGAGTACTTATCTCTCAGAGATACACAGTAAAGTATTTACAGATAAAATCATGTCTGGCGTTTCCTTTAGATTAATCCAGCAGAGAAGGAGGGCCTGACAGATGAAACAAGATTGGCCTCACTTTGCATATGCTGATCACCACTAAAGCTGAAAAAAGACACACACGAGCCACTCTACTTTTGTCTATATTTGGTTTCTGTTGTTTTTATTTTTAATAAAAGTACACACACACACACACACACACACACAGCTCACCACTGAATCTAAAGCACGAGCCCCGCAGAGCAGAAAAGCAGCTCCTAAAAGACCCATAGGGTCCTAAGGTCCTTGTACCAAAACATTCCAGGCATGGTACCTTGTTAGCACCTGAGTGAACACTCCCAGCCCACCCAGCCCTGAAGCTAGGCAGCTGGAGAGGAACCAGGAAGCTCTGGGTGCAAATCCTGGTGTTGCCCCTAGATAGCTGCCAGCTAAGCTTTTTATTTCTCCTCTGTCAAGTGCAGATAACACCTACCTCTCAAGGTCAGACCATGAGAATGCTTAGAGATGAGTTATGCAAAATACTCAGCATGAGCCCAGTGCATAGCAAGCCCTGGAGAAATGTTCGAGGCATCATTACTATAATGCTATTACTGTCAGTGGTCAGATCTCGGTTACAATGTGCCCAGGTACACTGCTGTTGGCACTTGGAGCAACAACGAAGAAGGCACCTTCTCCATTTCCACTCTGCAGTCCTTGTGGCATCTGAGAAGAAACGTCCCTCCCAGCAGCAATCACCTCCTTCTCTCTGTCCTGAACTCACAGTGAACCGAGGCACAGCTTCCAGACCCCACTCCTCCAGGTCATTCTCCTCTGGACACACCACGGGGACTCTTAGAAAACTGGCATTCCTAGAAGGGGCAGCACTGTGCCAAGAACAGGTGTCCACCCTGGTTGTACCCTGAAAGGCCACCCAAGGGCATTATTTGTCATGACTCTACCACAGGCCAGATGGGAAGCCAGGAGCCCACAGGTGGCTCACATTTGATCCTCTCTGTGGCTCTGGCAGTAGACAGTATCACCCCCACCGCACAGATGGAAAGAATGACTGAAAGGCCAAAGACCTTGTCACTGTGAGAGGGAGGAGGCTGGTGGGGGGCCCTGTCTAGTCCAGCTGCCTTGGCTCACTCCTCTCACTCCAGCCTGGGCTTCCTTTCCAGGGGGAGTTATCCAGAGAGGTCTCCCGGCTGGGCTTTGCTCCCGATCTGAATGTAATCAGGGATGTGGCTGCTCTCATCCCATCACTCCAGCCGCTGGAGGATCATCATGCTGAATCTTGAGCCTGTCATCCGTGGCATTAGCTGTCCCTGACAGCTCCGTGTCAGCTGCATGTCTGATGAGCACATCTTCCGAGTCTTCCGCCAATTTACAGATAGAAATGTTGAACGGGAGAGAGTCCGGGGCAGGGCCATGGCGACATTGCTGGAGACCCTCCTCCCAGCCTGACAGTAATCCTGGATCAACATTTTAGGGGAATAAATCAATCCAATGCTATCATTCCTTCTCTACTCCTCCACGAAAAGAGCCTTTATCAAGAATCCCGCTGCAATCATGATTTGCCAGATAGTTAGAAGTCCCTGGTCCAGTGTTTCCCTCTCCTGGCACCCTCCACACCCAAGAAAATAAGATTTGCTTGTTCTTATTTGTTTTGGAAAACAGCATGCCCACAGAGTTAGGACATTCTCAGAACTCAGATCAAACCATTCCCTTGCTTAAAACCCTCTTGTGGATTCTCATGACACACAGGCTAAAATTCACACCCCTTTATGAACTCTGGGGCACTATTCAGACTGGTCCCATCTCCCCCTTCTTCCAGCCAATGGGTCTTTTATCTATTCCTTGAAATGCCAAGTTCATTCCAGCCCCAGGGACTTTGCATTTCTTATGGAATACCCCACCCCCATTCTCCCTGAACGCTCTTCCTCCTCCTCCTCATTCAGGCCTGGGTTCAAGAGTCATGTTCTCAAAGTGGCTTTTCCTACCCATGTTTTTAAAAAGCCCCTCCACCACTTACTAGGCACACTAGGCATCAATTTGCTTATTTTCTTCACAGTGTTTATCACTGTCATATAGTAGCATTTTTCCATCTTCACTCTCTGTAATAACATGCATTCCTCAAAGGCAGGGCCTCTGTCTTGTTCACCATAGGGGCCTCTTAGCCTAGAAAAGAGCCTGACACAAAACTCCAGCTCCATAAGTACTTGTTGAATGAATGAATGAATGAATGAATGAATGAACGAACCAACCAACCAACCAACAGGCTCACTTATGTTTCCCTTGTGGATCCTTCAGAGCTCTTTAATTCCCTGGTGCACACTCTTGTTCCCTTTCCAGGCCAGAGGGCCTCGGCTTCCTCTAGGGTTGCAACCTGTTTACTTTTGGTTCCTTTTTCTGCCCTTCTATCCTGGGTTCCACCTCTGACCTGGCATCCCATAAGCTGATCACATGACCCTGCTTGGCTTGGTCTAAGCACTCCCAACCTTTGCAAAGTAGTCCACTGTGCAACCCACACTGACTCAGAGCAATTACGTGGGGGCTCACAGTACAATTTTGCACACACACTCCCCCATGACTTTGCTGAGTTTGATGTTAAACTTTCATTTTCTGAAAGATCTTTAATTTTTTTTTTTTTTTTCTGAGAAGTTTTGCTGGTCCTGGCACCTCTCCTGTGTTGTTTGCTTTCTCCTTCAGATTGGTAAAAAAAAAATCTATCAGACTCTATCCAATGAATCATTCAGGGAGGGCAATCCAGCTCCTGGGCTCTTGACAAAGGAAGCTAGTTACAATCTGTGCCGGGGCTCCAGGGCTCCAGCTCCACACTGCCACCTCGGCTTCGCCCACCTCCAGAAATGATAGGTGTCTGATCGTGGCTCTTTACTCAAATGCTGTGCATTATTTCTGCATTTGCAGTGTGCAGAGTTGTATAAAAATAAAGGCTATTGACTGGCTGGCACCCCTTCCCAGAATAATGACTAAGCAAGTGTGCTGTTAGCTCCCCCAGCAGCAGTTCTGTGTACATGATAACACAGAGCAAAGACGAAAACTGCTATTCATCTGAGCCAAACAACAGAAAAATGCAAGCAGAAAATTGTTAGTGCCGGAGGAGGACACCAAAACAAATATTTTCTTCCAGCTATGGCATTTTAGACCAACGGCAAATACAGTACCCAGGCTGGATGTCCTGGCCACATGGCTGATTAAAGAGTGAAGCAGGTAGAATGCTCTGGAGTCCCACGCAGACCTGGGCTTGGATTGCAGTCTGTCTGCAGACTGATCTCATGACTTTGGGGGAGACTCTGACTTCTATGTGTCTGCATGAGTGGTTACGAAGAGCATTGTAGAGTGGGTAAGAGCTCAGTCCCTGGAGTGAAGCTGAAGCTAGATCCAAATCCCCTCTGTTTAACGGAGGCCAGCCTTGAACAGGCAGCTTCATGTGTGAGCCTCAGGTCCTACTTCCATTTCACAAGAAAAGAGTCAGAGTTAGCATTCATTGTGTACTAACAAGCCAGGCTTGTGCTAAGCACTGTACATGCAAAACGCTTGTGATCTTAATCTCCACTGGAGCCCCCACAACAATCATGAAGGCTAGGTAGTGTGATGGACTGATTAGAGCAAAGACTCCCTTTTTACTATACCTTCCTGTAACTGCCCCCTGTGGTAGTTGCCTCTGGTCTTGATTCAGTAAGAAGCAGACTTGAAATATGCCTGGGCACCTGGGCTTCACCTCATTTCTCTTGGGACTAGGAACCTCTACGCAGATGAGCCCAAGCTTCCTGCTGGAGGATGACACACTGGATGGAGGAAAACTCCAGGGTGCCTTATCTAGCCATGGGCCACATGCAGCTGATTGCAGATGCGTGAATGAACACAAGCCAACATGAGCCTAACGCGGTCCACACGAGAAGCTCCCAGCTGAACCCAGCCCGGTTATTCAACTATAGAAATGGGGGCTAAGTATACAGTTGTAGTTTTGAGCCACTACATGTCTGAGTGGTTTGTCAAAAGTTAACTGAGCTAGGTGCCCTGGAGCTCACCTATAATCTCAGCGGCTCAGGAGGCTGAGGCTGGAAGATCACAAGTTCAAAGCCAGCCTCAGCAACTTAATAAGGCCCTAAGCAACTTAGTAAGACCTTGTCTCTAAATAAAAAAATAAAAACAGCTGGGGATGAACTCAGTGGTAAAGTATCCCTGGGTTCAATTCCCAGTACCAAAAAAAAAAAAAAAAAAATCAACTGATTCAAATAGATACAATCAACCTAGTTGTTTTTTTTTTTTTTAAATGAAGAAATTAACAGAAGTTAGGTAACAGAATTAGGAAGGCACAATGCAGATGCACTGAGGCCATCTGGCTCAGAAGCCCCTCTCTTAACCACTAGGCTATCCCATTCTGAAAACCAAGCGTGAAATGCTGCATGTGAGATTACCAGTCACACACCTAAGTTAGGAGGGCAAGAAAGGTCACTTTGAGGAAGTGACTTTCAAACTGGGCCTAAAGGTTCACGAGTACTTAGTTAAAGGATGCAAGGAAGAGGGTTCCAGACACAGGGAGCAGCTGGGAAAGAGCTTGGCCCGAGTGGGTGGGGCACACTGTTGGGGCAGAGGGGATGGTGTGAGGGGGTCAGGGAATGAGGCAAGAGTCAGAATCTGCCAGGCCCTGGAGAGGATGCCAGGGAGCTTTATTCTAAAGGGAAGTCACAGATGAGATTTAAGCAGGGAGATGCAGGCTCCAGCTTCCACGAAGGCAGGCATTTCTCCCAGAAAGTAATTCAGAGGTGTGCCGACAGCAGTGGACAGAGGCCTGGGCCAGTATCTAGGATAATGCAACTCGGTGCCTGGTATTATGCTTGTCACGAGTCCCCACCACAACATGAAGGACAGGAAGCATCTTTAGACCCGATTTGGGAAGAGGTAACTGAGGCTCAGAAAGATGAAAAACTTACTCGGCTTGCCCAAGAGGATCAGTGTTGGAGCAGGATGGGATCCCAGGTCCAGGTGGCCCCAAACCTCCACTCACAGCCACTTCCCTATACTCCCTGAAGCAATACAAGAGGGCTACTCTATAGGCAGCAGACCTAGGTTAACACCCACTCTGTCCTTCCTGACAAAGTGACCTTCTGTAAGTCACTTCCCCAACCTGAGCCTCAGTTGTAGGGAGGGCAGAGCCCTCCAGGGATCAGGAAGACAAGGTAGCAGAAGACAGAACTCAGAGGACAGGCAGGTATCTGGTGTAGAGACCTGCAGGAGCCGAAGCAGTGAGTGGCAGGAGGGGGACCAATGGTTTTGGCAGAGGCTCTAGTGTCCAGTCTACATCTTTCCCAGGGGAGCCCTGTTGGGCTTGGACTCAGGCTGATGGCTATTGTTGGGTCTTCCTGTCTGCGTGGAGATCAGAGGTCCACCTTCCATTCCCCTGGTTTATATGCCACAGCGCTCCCTGCCTGATGTGGAGGGAAGGGTGGCAGCCACCTCTGCCAAAGTGCCTTGTTTTCTCCATCTTCCCTCTACTCCAGACCCAGGACTTACTGAACTGCACAGGTCCTCTCTCCCCACAGAAACACACACACACACACACACACACGCACGCACATGCACACACTCAGCCACACACACACGGACACCCCACAGCTGTGCATACACACATGTACACATGCCCACCACACCCACGTGCACATACATACACACATACCACCATAGCCTTCGTGCTTGGAAAACCAGCAGGAGGGAAAGAAAGCAGGGAGGAAGGTGAGATTCCACCTCTCTAGCCACCTGAGAGATCTGGACAACTTTCAGTTTGGAGGTGAAGTGGCTGTGGGGAGAATCTGCAAGTGCACCAGCTATCCTAGGGCTGTAGCCCTCCTCCCAAAGGTGCCTGGAAATGCGCGCTAAGCTCTGCAGGCTGGGACTCTCCTCTAGTGGGAAGCAAGGGGAGCATACAGCGCCTTGGGAAAGCTTCAGACACCCCACCCCCAGCCCTCCTCCACTCTCCAGGACTCTGTGAGGATTAAGGGCAATGATGAACGGGAAAGCACTTGGTAAATTGTAAGGAGCACTATGCAAATGTTAGCAGCTCTGACTGAGACTCTGGCGCTGGCGAGCAGAGCCTGGTTGCAGGCCTTGGAGCCCGGTTGGCTGGGTTCACAGCCCAGAGTTCCACTTACTAAAGGTGCAAAGTCGGACAAGGCACTGGGACCTTGGTCTCTTCATCTGCTACGAGGGAACAGGATGGTGACACCCACCCCAGGTGATAGGAGACAACAGTATGAAATCTCTCAGCTCCCCTGGATGCCAAGCCTGGACTTTATGTTCATCTAATTTTTTAGCAAAGGTCTTCACACATAGTAGATTCAATTTTTAAAAAATGTCCCTGGCATACACTTAGAACTCACCAAAAGGTCAGTCTCCTTCCCTCTTTCCATGCTTGTCTTTGAAATACCTCCTCAAATTTGTGCCTCACAGTTGATTTTTAAGCCTGGGGCTTCTCCTCTTTGACCCCTAAAGTATCAGAGAAACTTCTATATATGTGCATAAGAGAGGCCTCAGTGCTTGTTTCAAATGCAGATTCCTGGGCACACCTGGAGGAAGGGCCATGGAAAGGGGCTCTGGAAAGGGGCTCAGGTATCTGCATTTTGAGCAGGTGTCCTTTCTCCACCTTCCCTCCTCCCCTACCCTGCACAGCCCCTCTGTGGCTTTGCAGGTGTAACTTCCCCTCTAGACTGCAGCATTTCTCTGCATGGGGGTCAGGGCAGGCAGGACAGCCTTGGAAGGTGCATTGGCACATGGATGTGAGATACCCCCTTCCTGATTCTTCCCCCAGGGGACAGGCATTGGATTGGACCAAAGACTGGGAGAGTTGAGTGCAGGGGATGAGGGATTCAGTGAGCTGGGGAATGAGACAGGAAATACTGGGGAATAAATACAGCAATAAAGGAGCTTGGGCTGGGAGCTACAGAGTGATTCTTATTGTTCAAATTATCTTTAAAACTTTTCATTTGAATCTGTTTAATAAGGGAAGGCTTACCCCAAGGAAGAGGTATTTTTTTAATGTGACTTGGGAGCTGAATTGGAAAGAATGTTGCAACAAAGATATTAAAAAGGGGATTAAACCAAACCACTGGTGGCCCATCTCTGCGGGCTCCCACAACCTGCGACACAGCTCCCAAAACCATAAAATTAAATTACAAAGGGGGACATGGGAAGTGGGACGTTAATCATGATTCATCTCCCTTCACTGCTCATGACTCCTGGTGCTAAGCAGACATGGAAAGCGATTCTAAAGGGCTCCTGGTGTTCCTTAGAGCTCAGTTCGTGAAGCCCCACAGGACTCTTTGCTCTGCTCCCTCCCAGCTGAGTGACCTTGGTTAAGTTGCTTAACCTCTCTGAGCCTCACCTTCCTTCTCTGTAAGATGGGAGTAATACTGACTGTCTACTGGGAAGGTTGCTAAGACAATTAAGAAGACAGAAAATTTAAATGTATAGCCTGACACCTACAAGCTGCTCCAAAAAAATGTTTCTCCCCTTCTCTGTAGCTTAAGGCTTAAGGAGAAAAAACCTGCCATGTCTGGGCTTATTGATATTCCATCCCTATGTCCCTGAATGCTTTCTCTGATGGCCATGACCCTTTGCTTGGATCCTGGCCACCTCTGGACCTCACACTCCTTGGGTGGCATTTTAATGGCTCATCCATCATTCACTTCCTCATTCATTCATATACACCGAGTGCATAGTCACCAAGTGCCAGGAACTTGGCCGGATACTGGGGAGACAAAGATGAGTAAGATGCAGCCTTTGCCCTCAAGGAGCCCATGGTCAAGTGGAGGAGGAGGGATTTGTTGCCACAAGGCAAGGTACAATATGTGCCAGATGACCACTACCTCATCAGAAGTGCTGCAGCAGAACTACACTGACCGGAGTGCTGGGGCCTTGGGTCCTCCAGCCAATGGGCAATGCAGAGCAGGTTTCACGCCAACGCTTCTGTACCCTTGTCCTCACATAAAGACCCACAGCATACGGTCCTCAGAGCCGGGGTGGTGTTTGTCTCTGATGATGATCTCTGCAGCTTTCTTTCATCAGATAATGAGTTATGAAAAGCAACCCTCATATTCTCCCTTTTTGCCCTGGGTTGCCAAGAGCCTCCAAGCAAAATGCCGTCCTCACGGAGTAGTTTCCTTTAGCCTAAGTCTGGTGATATTAAAGTCTCTCCCCCTATC